>CAJUYG010002596.1:29839-43550 GCA_910591675.1 Galerucella calmariensis | reverse complement strand
TTCTAATTATTATGCCGAGATCCTTGTTATAGTATTATTAGATTTAATATCATTAGTGCCAAGCTAAGCTTTCAATTCGGCTATTTTTAAAATCATTTTAGAAAAGCAACAAGTAGATTTTGCGATATTATCCTTATAATTGTATTTTTTATTATTCAAGTTTATTTTAGATTAATTTCAGATAATTGAAATATCAAGTTGGAAAAATGCTCTTTTTCTTTTTTTAATTTTAAAAATTTTACTCTTACTATTTGTTTTAAAAGGGCCCTGCACCATTTTATAGGTAATCCTTGCTTTCGTACGATTTTCAATTTTTTTTATATGTTGTAGTCTTAATGATAACCAAGAGATCGTGATGAGTTAAAACTGTGCAGGCCCTCCGGTTTGGGGGTGGTGGCGTCTTGTAGTTGCGTCCTGAGCATAACATTTTGCCTCCTCGCACTATAAATTTCGCAATAATAGCAAATGTCTTGTATGTCGGGGGTTCATGAGGAGGTCAGCCACACTTCTGTGCCATCAGAATCACAATTTCTCCAGAGGGTGCCTCCGCAATGGTTAATTTGTTAGGCCGGTGTTTTAACAGCAAGCGGAAGCAATGAAACCGAACAAAATCATCAACAATCTTATCACGTTATGTAGGTTAGTTGGATCCATCTAACTCCCAAAGTCCTCACGAGTGGGCCCCAAAAGACTTTTTAACATTTTCTTGATCCCACCACCGCCAAACCTTGGGCCTGCACAGTTTTAACCCATCACAACCTTTTAGTTATCATTAAGACTACAACATATAAAAAAAAATCGAAAATCGTACGAGAGCCAGAATTACCTATAAAATGGTGCAGGGTCCTTTTAAGACTTTCTTGACAAAACCTCCCATAATACTGTTTGCAAAACTTTTGTTTTATTTTTCAATTAACCTCCCTCCCCCCCAATCAGTGCATGACCTTTTAAAAAAAACTTTTCCTATCAAGGAGTATAGCTACGTAATATTTTATCTTAAATAGAAATTAATAACAGTAACTTTATTGCTCATAAAAAACAATGTTTACAGCCCAAACCCCCAAAAGACACACAAGTCTACATTTGTAATATTTTTCGTTGTATGGGTTTGAATTTGAAACAGTTTGTGAGTCTTAACCTTGAACATGTAAAAACTCAAATTTTACCACTAGAAGCTGCATGAAAAAAGATTAATTGCAATTATTAATTACCTTTTAACTACTAATTACCCAGCTCTGTTACCCTCCCTAAAAAAACCAATATATTTAAAATTCAGTCACTCAAGTTACTCGCTCTGTTTGAGTCTTTAATTTTAGTAAATTCAGTGGATTCTGAGCAATATGGATATATCTGAATGTAGTCGCTGATGTAACTAAAAAATTTCTACGACACACAAATTTGTAAGCGATGCATATCTGCATATGCATTATTATGTAGAAATCAGCAAAATATAATGTGATATAACCAGGTACAAAATTTGAAGATTGGGTAAAAATATACTGCATGAAAGTAGCCTATTCAAGGATAGTGAAATGAATCTCTTATTATTATAATTACTATTTCACAAGGTACAAAATGATTTAGCAATAACTTGGGTGTCAAAAAAATTAAAACAAGCAAAAAAAATTTAACACTTCAGCGTTTAGTAATCGAGTACCTATATACAAAAATTAAGAAGAATTACTATCATTATTTTCAGGAACTCTCTAGTATTCCAAATTTTCATATTCCATACCCTTTTTTAAGTTTAGTTATCGAATTTCTGGGAAAAAAATGAAATGCGTGTTGTAAATAGTAAAATTTACTTTCCTGGTACTTTTTTAGGTTTCGATAGTTTTATTCAAGTTTATATTATACCTTTCCATACACTTTTTTAAGTTTCAGTTATCGAATTTTTCGATAAAAATGAAATGCTTGTAGTAAATAGTAAGAATTTACTTTTCCAGTACTTTTTTAGGTTTCTACACTTTTTCTTATATCTTTCCATACACTTTTTTAAGCTTCAGCAAGTACTTTTAGGTTTCTATACACTTTTCAAGTTAATATTATACACTTTTTTAAGATTTAGCTATCGAATTTTACGAATTTTAGTGCGTGTGTGATAAATAGTAGAATTTACTTTCCTAGTACTTTTGTTAGGTTTCTATACACTTTTTCAAATTTATATTATACCTTTCCATACACTTTTTTAAGTTTTAGTTATGGAATTTTTGGATAAAATACGTGAGTGATGAATAGTAGAATTTATTTTCCTAGTACTTTTTTCAGATTTCTATACACTTTACCATTCTATACACTTTTTTAAGTTTTAGTTATCGAATTTCTGGGAAAAAATGAAATGCGTGTAGTAAATTGTAGAATTCACATTTCTAATACTTTTTATAGGTTTCTATGGAATTTTTTATAAAAAAACTTTCTATATATACAGTGTGTAAAATATCGAAAAGTGTCCCCGTTTGTGAAATCGTAGTAGGCTGAGATTAAAGTTCAGATTTCAGTTGATTAACTTAAAAGATGTGGCCCATCAACATGTATGACTCTGCAAAAATTCAAATTTGTAATCTTTCAAAGAGCAAAAATACGGGGGTGTATTCATCTTAAATGTGCACACTGTATAAAATGCTTGTGAACTGATACAATTACCTTTTTATACACTTTTTTTCATTGTCTGTCCTGAATCTAAACAACTTTTGACAATCTCTTACGGTTTTTTTTTAAATTAAAAATAAAATGTAACCACATCTAGCAAAAATTTCTCTCCTTAAACATCTCGGACGTTTCTTTTTCGACGTTGACCGTCACCTACTATTCTACAACGAAATATTCAGACACCTCGAAAAAAAAAAGGTGAATCAAGTACCATTCCACGAGTCGCCAGCGGCAATTATTTTTATTATCCTCAATTATTTTTCAATTAAATCTTCTTTAAATACCATACCGCTTTACTGTCCACACTTAATAATCGCGACTGCATTTCGAATTTTCCAATTTGTTCAACAATAACCTCCTATTAGCTGTAAAATTATTATTTTTTTGATAAAAATCAACAATGAGCAGCCTAAGTGGGTCAAATTATAATTTTAAATGGAAATGTTTTATTAAGAAAGGATGTTTCTTCATCGTTTAAAAACGGTACTACATTTTGTAAAAATTACACATGTTTTTAATATTTCTAGATTAAATAACATATCATAAATTAAAATATTGTTAAATGTTTATAGTAAATGTCAATTTTTTATATAACAAAATTAATACTGTGATGAAAAGCTTATCTATGAAAGATTTCCTGCATTTTGCTATTTTTTTAACGATTAGGCAACGCTGCGTTAATAATATCTTGCTAATCTCATTGAATTTACATATAGATAGAGTTATAGATTTTTTTCTGTGGGGTTATCTCAAGAACAAAGTATATACAACAAAACCAACTAGCATTGTAGACCTCAAAGACAGGATAACTACAGAAATACGGAATATTCCACCTCAAACTTTAAACAAAGCTAAGGAGGAGTTCTATAGGAGACTGTGTTATTGCCAACAACTAGGTGGAGAACAATGATCGGGTACGGGGATAACTGCAGAAGTCAAGTTGAAGTGGCAAACTTTTTTAATCACAGGTATCCCGAATTGCCTAATATTTCACAAAATACTGTGTCTAAAATTCATGCACAATCCAGAGAACTTGGACATGTCAAACCATTGAAAAGAAAACCACACTTCGTTGAAGATTATGTGAAAGTGGATATTTTGTTGTCGAAGAGAATCCAAGCCCGTGAAAATAATGTTAGTCATACAACTGTTCTAAGATGTCTTCATAAAGAAAAACTTCATCCCTATAAATTAACTATTGTGCAGGAGTTAACAGAAGACGATCCAGATCGTAGAATGGATTTCTGCGAAAGATTGATGAATAAGCTGAACAGAAATGAGATAGCTCTTGGTACCATTCTTTTTTCTGACGAATCAACATTCACATTGAATGGAGAGGTAAACCGACAGAACTGTAGATATTGGTCAGCAGAGAATCCTAATTGGATGCGTGAGACACATACTCAGTACCCTAAAAAGGTGAACGTTTGGGCCGGTATCATAGGCGACCATATTATTGGTCCTATATTTATAGATGGAAATTTGACAGCTGAAAAATATTTAAATATGCTTAGAAATGAAGTTATTCCTGCGTTGGCAAACTTATATCCCAACGCAATAGATCCTAGCTTACCGAATAAAAATGTTTGGTTTCAGCAAGACGGGGCAACACCCCATTATGCTTTAATGGTAAGAACTTATTTAGATGTAATCTTCCCCAATAAATGGATTGGACGAAGATGTACTATTGAGTGGCCAGCTAGATCGCCAGACCTTACGCCGTTAGATTTTTTTCTGTGGGGTTATCTCAAGAACAAAATATATGCAACACAAGCAACTAGCATTGTAGACCTCAAAGACAGGATAACTACAGAAATACGGAATATTTCACCTCAAACTTTAAACAAAGTTAAGGAGGAGTTCTATTGGAGACTGTGCTATTGCCAACATTTTGAGCATTTATTTTAATGTATTAAAATCAAATACATCAGGTATTTTATGTATGTGTTTAATAACTGTAAAAATAAAAATGTCACCCCGTATAATTCATAATTGACCATACATTATTTAGTTTGTTGGAATCGGTGCATTAAGAGGATTTCAAAAATATGCAAATATACAGGGTGTTTCTTAAAAAACAACAACACCGACTATGGCATGCTTGCGTGAATCACCCTGCACATTTACATTTATGTTTAAATAAGGCACAACTCAATTCGAAAGTTGACGTGTCTCGGCATTTTTTATAATTTTCTAAAATAATGACATAAAGAATTTTATTCCATAACTGGTTTCCACACTGTATTAAAATAACTACTACCTCTCTTTTATCTATAAATAAAATTAGGCCTGCGCCAAAGTTACTTTCTGCTTAAGAGTGCCAATAATGTCAAATTATGACAGCTCACGGAATAGTTCAACTTTGCAGTTGCTTTTCAAGGCACAAAAGACGACTTTCGATAGTGGTCGTAGAAAAATTATTGTATTCCTTTTTATTAGTAAAGTGGTAAAGAATCCATCTTTATAACGTGTGCCATAATTATTATTAGTAGAAATTATATCATTATTTAATGTCAATTATTTTTATTGTCCATAAAAAACGAACTAAAAAAAATGTCCAAGTATACGTGACTCTGTCACTTTTACTAAGTGTGAAATTTTCTATAAATAGTTGATGATGGATGTATTAATGGATGGTTATTAAAATAATTTAAGTTTTACTATTATATTATTTAATTTAAATGTCATGCAGGGTTTTCCAACAAACTGTGCGTCCTAAAAATAAGGATTAATAAAAATATTTTCATGTATTCATTTTGCCCAACCCTGTATATAAAATAATAGTGAAACTTTATCAAATAATACGATCGAAAAGATGATAAAATAAATAGGAAAAAAGTTCGTATACATAAAACTTGTTTTGATAACATTATTGAAAACAAATTTTTTTTCAAACTTATTTACAGTTTCCTGTAAATAGTGTCATAAGCAAAGATTACAGAATAAAAATAAAAGATGTTTCACTCTAGGGCGGTTTGATTCAAGTTGCTGTCCCAAACGGACGCCGCTCTCATAAATTATGTTTACGACTCGCTTTTGTTGTCAATAACGAGACCGGTAGATACCAGAGAAGTTCGAAAAGCTTATTTTATTTCAAGCTATACAAGGGTAATTAGAGAAATATATATTTAAATTAATAGGATTCTTTATCACAAAGGTCTATTTTTAAATGTTAATTATTTCGAAAATGTTCGGGATATGAATTTGAAAAGGTGAGTAAAAAATAAACTTGAATTTTTAAAATGAATCAATTCACAGTTTTTATCCAGCATCTTAGTAATTTTGTGATACTTCTTGATAATCTAGCAGATATTTATCACAAATTCAAATGAATATACTTATTAGCCACCAGAATAATAGGGCCACTAAATCTTAAATTTTGATCTTGAAATAACGCGTATTTTTTGGATTGACAAGGTTAAAACAGTAAAAAGAGAAGCAGCTGCAGGATACCTTTATTAAAAAATTTTATAAATGTTGTAAAATACTAAGTTTGGAGTTTGGTTTATGTGTTAAATTTAATCTACTGTCTTTCAAATCTCTCAATATACATTTGAGAGTAAAATATATACGGACTCTGGTATAGAGACTTGCATAATATTTGAAAGGAAATTGATTACATGGATAATGAAAAGAAAATTTAGTAAATTCGTGCAAAAGGAACTGACCAATTCCCCTTTGGTTATCTATAGAATTGAATTTTTGTGTTTTCTTGCTTAATGTATTTGTTTATATATTATCCTTATTATAAAAATAAATCCGAAATTTTGTATTAGCAAATATTACAAAAAATTTAGTGTTTAAGCTTTGCTATTAAATAGAAAAATATTAATATGACTCTTTGCTCATTTCAACAATTAATGAATAAATTTAAAAATCTATACAACATAAATATAAAACACGAACAACCAATAAACACCGTTCTAAAATAACAGCGCTCGACGGGCGACGTCCCGTATAATATGCCAAATTAAATGCAAGTAAGGACATAGCGACGTACTGTACCATCCAAGTCACCAGCGGCATCGGTGCTTTACGCCATAAATTCGAACGAGTGAAACATCTTATATTTTTATTCTGTAATCTTTGGTCATAAGTAAAAAAAAATAGTTGTGATACATGCAGGAAACGCTTTGGCATCCCTTAACAATTAGAGCTTTGGCTGAATTCGAAATACGGCTTATGCAGACAAAATATTCTCAAATAAAATTAACAATAAAAAAAACTTCTCCGCGGGGAATCGAACCCGGGTCTACCGCGTTAGAGTCTGGTTTGCTTACTACTCGACCACCGAGGAATATGCAAATTGTTTATCTATAACGTCAGATGTATTACATAATTTTTGCTTAAAAGGAACTAAAGTTCCTACCGTGTGTCCCGCGACACGTTCTACCTTTTTTTTATAAGTCCGACCCAGTACATTATTTTTGCTTCAAAATTTAAGGTCATGTTGGACGACATGTTGGGTTATTAGCCCTGAAAAAAGAAAATAAATCGCCCCAAAAACAAAAAAAATATTTTCAATTAAAAAATGTACTCGGCCCACAGTGTTTTCTTCAAAAACTGCTTTTGAAATCCTCTATAAAAAACCGCATATGACTAAATCAGGTCTGTACGGTGTATTATTTTATTAGTATTATAATTTTTTTATGTCTCTTCTTGTATAATACACTCGAGCAAACATAATATTGACGAATACTTTTCGGGTAAATATAATCTACGTAATCTATTACATTTCGACCGAATAGTAAATATGTAAGTATTACATTAAAATACTTGCGTCAGAGTGCATATTGGATAACTGGCCGCTAGTTATAGTATTTAAAGTAAATAGAAAAATTTGAAAGAGAAATAAAATTATTTAAAATCGTTTCTGTTGAATGTATCTATGGTGTATTTGTTTAGCGTTATATATTATAAATATTATATTCGAATGAAGAATTTATTTCAATTTTTTCTTAAGTAGGTCTTTAGTGCTAAATGGGGTTATGTAATACTTTCTCGAGATGTTATATGTGCAACATGATTGTCTCTGTCTGTATCTAAACAGTTTTTCTTACGTAATTTTTCTTGATTTACGGCTTTTAGTCTATAGGCGCTAAAAAGTTTAGTTTTGCATTGCATACAGGGTTTTTCTAAAAAAGACTAATCGTTTTGAAAAGTCTTCTATACTTTGGCAAGTTTATATGAAGCCGTGAAAGGAACGCAGTCGAAAACATCCGATATTGCCACGTTCAACTATGGAAAATCTAAAGTATGTAGTGATAAGAATTAGAAAAGGGACTTTTTATTATTAACAATATCAACAATATGATTAAACGTTAATTCTTTAATGTGCTTGTTTCCTTGGATTTTTTCTATTAACATTATTTTTTCAATTTATGAATATTAAAAGATGAACACTTTCCGAATTTGTTATGGGCTTCTTCAAGCTCTGGCACCGTTGTACGAAGACCATAATTCCCAACTAGCAAAATGGTATTCTAAGAGGACTGAATTGTTGTATAACAGTCGAATAGAGTTGCTTTAAAGACTGTTTCCTTTTATTAGGAATTTCGTTGCGATAATTTTGTTTTTTAAAGAAAGTTGTTGTGTAAAATGAGTCTATAGTGACTTTTACAATATATGCTATAACGCATTATACGATCATTTCTTTTAAAATGATATAATACCTTATAAGCAAGTTAATACAATATCAAAATATCATTTTATAAGACTTTCATACCTATTGTATAAGAGTTCTATAATATACTATATAACTAACAGCTACATCATTAGAAAATAGTTACTTAAGCTTGTTTTATTGAAGCTGTATAATGTTGTATAGCGAATATTTTATAGCATTCAATTGCGATGCATTATAAAACACTTTTATACGTGAACTTTGAATACTATAAGCCTATCTCCTTTATAAATGTCTCATAGGATAAAACTGTGTACGACAGAATAAATTTATTGCAAAATCTGCGTTTTACAACTGAAGTGACTTTTGCATTGAAATATCTTATTTTGTTGGGTGACACATACAGTTAAAGTATATGAATTGAGTGAGAGAGAGTTTTTTGTTACCTTTCTCAATAGTCTCGACTATTTTAAACATTATTTTCACAAATTGATATTACCGACCAGACAATAACAATATCATAATACCCCACTTTGAGGTTAGGAAGCAAATGATTCTATAAAGGTTGTATAGTGCCGCTAGTCGCACACAACCACGTTGAACAACCGAATGTTACCATGATGCAGATATCTGTTCAGCCTTCTTAAACACTCTGAAGCATGGTTGTCACGTTGACCTAAAAGTTTTATAGGTGAAAGAGAATTTTGACCTGTTTATTTTACGTGAACCGCCATTCTAGCCACAGCTATAATAGTCAGTTTCACTCTAATGAAAAAGAGATTTGACATTCCTCACATGGCGAATTTGCATTCAAAATGCAAATGTGTGCTTTTTTCACTTATAATCACACGAGAGCTTTTTTGTCGAAGTAAACTTGACATCAATGAGAATTTTGTTGCCTGGCAATTTAACGAAAAAAACTGCCCCGGACTGCTACGGCCATTCCTGAGTTGAACTGCCTATATAATGGAAGAAAAATTCGGATTATAAATGTCAAGTTTACTTCAACTAAAAAATAATTTAGTTTGGTCGGACAATTTACGGCCGTATACAGGATGGTCAGAAAATTCCCACATTTTTGAAAAAATGGAAAATAGAAAATTGTATTCTTTACCCCCCTGTGGGGTTAAACAAACTATTGTTTCGAGTAGAACGCTTTATGACATCAACCAATAGTCAATTTCAAAAAAATATTGAAAATATACAGTGTGTTTCGTTAATAAAAATTAATTGTTCACAAGTAAAGTAAATCTGAATTAAATTTGCCGTATATTCTTCACTTCCGACCCGAAAATTATTTGCTAACAATTTTTTGATTATCTTAATCATATCGAGATAAGCAATCAGTTAAATTTTTCGAAGCTAATTTGAAACAAATTTCAGTAATTAACAGGAAGTAGTAATTTGTTACTATGTAACTTTTCTTCTGTTCAATACATGGATTGAAATTGGGTTTGTCGCAACAAAAACTAGTCATTAGGTAAGTGTCTTTCATCATTTACTATAATAAATTAAAGTCCTAATATATGTATTTTTATATAATTATGTAATATTCATGAAATCTAGATATATAATTATATTATTTGTAAATATAACAAATTTATCACTTATTATTGATGAAGTTGCTTAAAATTTATATACAAATAACCAAAAAAAGTTGAAATGTTTGTTATAAAAACTCAAAAAAACTTAAAATATAATGTCATTGACTTAATGGGGTTTTGAAATCCCCAAAAAACCTTGTTACTGACGAGTATTCAGGAAATATCCCAATTCTGAATAGTTTTTGAACCTTTTTGAAGGAAATTAATTTATAAATATTTAAAAATGAAGAAAAACACAAATTTATTGTTAAAAGTGATAAAAATGTTTCATAAAACATACATACTCAAAATAATAGAAATTTGACGTATTTATAATACGTAATTGGACAAAAAAGGTAGAACGTGTCGCGAGACACACGGTAGGAACTTTAGTTCCTTTTAGGCAAAATTTTTTTGAATCAATAAATAAATACACATACCAATATAAGAATTTATTTTACTCTGGATGAAACTTCATTTAACAAAAATATACAGTAGTATTAATTATAAATAAAAATAAAAATCTTATCATTGAGTTGATTGGCACAATAGTTATTTATGATACAAGTGCGTGAAGTTATACTTTTGCGCATATTATATAAAATAATCCGTACAAATTAACAACAAATACTCAAAACAGAATAAAATGGGTATTTAAGGGGACCTCAGATTTTATAAAATTATGTAATATATCTGACGTTATAGATAAACAATTTGCATATTCCTCGGTGGTCGAGTAGTAAGCAAACCAGACTCTCACGCGGTAGACCCGGGTTCGATTCTCCGTGAAGAGGTTTTTTTTTAATCGTTAATTTTATTTTTAAATACTTATTCTGCTTGATATTAATAACGACAACAGGTAGACGTTTGAAATATTTAGCAGAATATTCATTATTATAGATAATGGTACAGTACCCTTCATGAGGGAGTCCGACTGGCAACATCTACTTATAACAGCATCGTATATTTAAAAAGGGAAATCGTAGCATTATACAAATTGGACATTCAAGAACTGTACGTTTACCACAAAAAAATTAGTGGAAACATAAAATTGAATTGTTGAATTTTTAATTTGAAGTTATATTACAGTTTATAAAAGTTTTTATTTTCTAGATTTTTTCTTAAGTGGGTCGTAGAAAAAATATGCTGTTCGACTCGTGTGGATTGTCCATATCGCACTTGAACGATTGAGCACTCCTCCTACGGCGTCGTGCTCAAACTTCGTCCTCGTGCGATATGGCCATCATATCCACACTAGTTGCACAAACTACTATTTCTATCAAAATATACCCTTTTACATTTAAAAACAACCTGCCAAATGTCAAATCAATTTATCCATCCATTTTAAAGTTTTCAAAATTTCAACACCCTGTAATTCGAAAAGTAAATGTGCTAGACCCCTCAATCCTCATATCATTTTGTCCAATTTTACGAGAGGAATCTACATGCAAACGTTGTAATTACCCTTAACGTTCGAGATGCTTACACCATTTTTTGCGCGATCGTATTGAAATAAATTCCGAATAAAATAATTTACCTACGACCCCCCCTGTAATCAGTCAATAACACACAGTCGGTATCAATGTAATGACAGCTATTACGCACTGTAAAAGCAACGCACAGCTGTAAAGTAAATCGCACGGCTTCCCTAGCAACATCTTAGCAACTGTCAATAGACGTCTCCATTTTATTCAAAATTTACTATTTGAAAACATTAGATATGGTCACGTTTAACTATGAAAAGCACAAAGGGCTATGTATATGTATTGATTATAATTGAAAAATGGACTTTCGATTATCAACAATATATTAATAATGATTAAACTTTAGTTCTTTAATGTGCTTCTTTCATTGGTAATAGAGTAATAGAGATGAAGTTTACCAAGCACCTCTAATTATGTAACTGTTATTTCTTATGCTTCTCATGAAAAATACAAGTACAAGTAGGTCATAGGTAAAGTATGGTACGTAACTCGTGTTGTAGAGCATTTTACGCACTTACGGAATTACGCACTCGCCGCCAGGCGGCATCGTGCGTAACTTTTCCATTCGTGCGTAAAATGATTACCACACACGTTACGTAATATACTATTAAATTTCTTCGAAATGGACGAAATGTCAAAAGTGACATTTATACTTCTCGATCAGTTTAAAATATATTTTGCATTTTGGTGAAATTGTTTTTATGCAATTTATTACTTTTCGACGTCTGAACGGTAAGTAAATCACTTACCGACGTGTTAAACACTAGAAAATACATCGAAATAGACACAAAATTATGATTTCTCATATCAAAAAACTCCCAACCCCAAATTTTCGTGCATATAAATCAAAAAGCGTTAAAGTTATTGTAAAAAACGTAAATTAAAATTTCATGTTTAACACCCTGTATCTCTCTTAATATCAACATTTTTACTTAAGGACCACCCTGTATAGTTAAAAAAGAAAATTCCAAAATTCTTGAATTGAATTGAAAACTTCCACTAATGGAAATGGTAATTTTATTAAAAATTCTATGAGGAAAATTGACAAAACCTCTTATTATAACGATTTCTGCATCCCGTTTCTGTTATTATTTTCAAATATACACCTACTGCATTTATCCATTACATAACCGATCTCATAACCCAGCTGCTATAGCTGTATTTAATATTCTAATACTATTTAAATTTTTTTTTAAATTTTTTTAATGAGCCTCAACAATTTTACGCATAGTAGTTTATCAAGTAATTTTAGTAGACCGAGAAAATACATTTATTAGTCAAGAATACGCCTTTCTACCAGTTTGTATATATCGGCAGGCGTTGTTCTAACTCTTATAGTTACGTGGATTTAGCAATCTCTACAATGTTACCCAATAAAAATCCACCGGTTATGGTAAAACGATAAACTGACATTTTTAGCGATCGAAAAGTTTCAATTGAATTAAATTCTGGTATATATTAACATGGTAAAAGTATGTATAGACAAAATGTGGTGATAAGGGGGCTTAGTTTTTGATAAAAATAATTATTAATGCGTATGTTATGCAGTGTTTTAGGATTCTGTACTAAGACGGTAAGAAACGGACCCTATTACTGTCTTTCACCAGGCTATATCTCATGAGCAGTTATAATTAGACAGTTGAAAGCAACTACCTTAATAAAGGGACCGTTTAAAATTGAATATTAGTAAAAAAATCGTAACAAAATGTTAGGAAATTGATGAAAAAATGAAAAATTGATTTTATGTGGTCTAGGAATTGTTGAATGTTATTAGTTTTCCTCTAAATTATTTCCCAGAGTTATTAATGTAAAACTATTTCCATATTATAACTAAAAATATACATGCCCTAAGTAAAAAAATTGTGGTGCCCAAATTAATACAAATTTTGAACTGAAATTTTAGATACACCCTCCCAAATAATAAAGAAATGTAGAAAAAAATCGGCGATATCGTATATACGATATTTTTTATACGAGGGTTTGTGAAAGTGACATATTAAACAAATATGGAAAAAAAAATTTTAATGTGGAACTAATGTTGGAATTATTTTATTTATAATCGTAAAAATATTAAGCTTCGATAAGCTATTTTATATATAGTGTAATCATGATTAAAAAGCAAGTATCAAATGATACTATTAATAATATTAGTGTCGTTGACCCAAAAATATAATTCATTTGTCGATATAAGTAGATTATTATCAAGTGATTTTTGGTAGAAGTAGAGCTCTTAAGCTATTTTAGGCTTTTTATTGAATTGGTAAATGAAACTCAGGATGTCCCATTATAAAAATATAATTATGAATTGTATCACTTTATTGAAACATTTCAAATTAAATTAAAAATCTTTATAGAAACTACTGATGTTATTT
>CAJUYG010002596.1:6827-26393 GCA_910591675.1 Galerucella calmariensis | reverse complement strand
CTACTTTCTTTTAAAATAATATTCCCGATAATGTTTCTAAGAAAACTGGGTTGTTCAATACAAAATGTACCTTACGGTATACCCTCTTAAAATATATTTTGGTACGTCTATGAAATCTACTTAAATGAATGATTTATTACTCCTTGTCCTTTCTATATAGACTATAGGAACTTTAGTTCCTCTTAAGCAAAAATACATCTGACGTTATAGATAAACAATTTGCATATTCCTCGGTGGTCGAGTAGTAAGCAGACCAGACTCTCACGCGGTAGACCCGGGTTCGATTCCCCGTGAAGAAGTTTTCTTTTATTGTTAATTTTATTCTTAAATAGTTCTTCTGCTTGATATTAATAACGACAACAGGTAGACGTTTGAAATATTTAGCAGAATATTCGGGCTCGAGAATGCCCAAGTAACTGTTGTTTTAACATTTTTGAAAAACCGTACACGCCATACCCACCTCTAAAATGATTTTTACCATATGAAACTTTCTTTTCGAAATTAATTTATCTTTTGAAAACTTGAGGTTTAGTATTCGAAGTCCAGTAATAAGAACGGGTCTAAACAAGGAACTTTAGAATAACAAAAGGGAACATAAGCCCCTTTATTGGTCTCACTATGGCATTGTATATCCACTTCAGGATTTTCCCTGCCTTGTTTTTGTCCACCTTAAGAGTAATTTTTGCATTATTTTGAATAAATATCTGGTAATGATATTTTTTTTTGTTACAGGTAACGCCCTTTGAGGGTAGGAAGATATGGGGCTTTATAAGCAGTACTTCAGATTAACCAGATTTGCGAAAAGTAATTTTATAGGAGCTAATCCACAAAAACTTGGGCAGGATGGAGTCCCACTTCAGATGCTCGTATCACAACATTTTAGTCACAGTAAGTCAAATGGTTAAATACTATTACTGTATTATTATTATTATTATTAGTATTACGTGACACGTAACATTTTTTTTTCGTTATTTGTTAGCACAATTAGTTAATATTATTTCATAATTAACACGCGATAAATTAAACATATAAGAAGGGTCACAGTTGAAATTAATACGGGGATTTAATTTCGTAATGTTTTTACAAGAATCGTACAGAAATATTATAAAAATTTTACATATTACGTAATGCTTGCTTAAGTAGACAAAAATATTTTACCTTGAAAGTGTAGTGAAAATTTTTTATTCCGATTCTGATTATAGACATTCCATAATTTCTCTTTTCAGTTATTCATCTTCCCTATTACCCCGATTGTACTACATGTGAATGATGAGCGTAAAAAGAATGGAAAGGATAATTATTTTTAAATAAGTTCTCATTGAACCGAAATACCTGTTAAATATTTTAATGGTCTTACATGTTTTAACGATTTAAATCAAGATTAATTATCTCTTCTAGCAAATTAAATTTACGACACAGTTACACACACAAAACACCCTCAAGGCCGTAACTTTTTTTTTGTTCAAACTGTCATTACCTTGAATTATTCTATATTTTTAATTTTTCCTCAACTCCTCAGCCTCTCGAAATCAAGAATTATATTTTTATTTCACCTATTTTCCAATAAAACAATTTTCGGTACGCCTCTGTACGCGTTTATCATTTTATATCGGTCAACGTACGTCCTTGGTTCTTTGCTTGCACATTTTTCTCCTCTGTTTCTATTTCTACTAGTGTTAGTTCATAGCATCCAATTTTATCGAGAACTGAAATTCTAGTTATGTGAATGTTTGTTTTTAATTATATCGATTATTGCAACAATTTTCGGACGAAATTGTTTAAAACAGGTGGTTTAGAGACACGAATATTAGAAAGGTCTGGGGTACAGTCGCCAGTGGCGTTTCAAAGAGGTCATGGTTGATAAATAGTACAGTATAGGCTATTATTTTTATGCAATAACTGTTCATAACGGTCAAGAAGCTTTTCAATAATACAGGGTGATCATTTGAATTCCGACACATTTTATGAGCCCATAACTTGGAAACCGATTAAGATTTCAAGAGGCAGTTTTGACTGAAAGGCTTCAGGAATTGAGAATTTTTTTTTCACGCTGTTGCCAATTTTGTATTTTTTCCCTAGACTCCAGAAAAAAACTTGGGTTTTTCGGAGATCAATAACATTTTAAATGGAACACCCTGTATGTTTTTGTACCGTCGCATAGGCTAAAGCTTCTACTTTTCAAAATTACATGGTTTTATAGCAATTCAAGGTGTTCTTAAGGAGCAGATTATCTTTAAAAGATAGACTGCAATTCGTTGACTACAGTAATTCCGTACATTTTTGTCAGCGCATAACTTAAGAACTAGTCATGACATGGAGAAGCTAAACATAAGAAAACATAAGAAACGTAATAGAAAATATTCAACCACAAATATTGACAGACTGTTTTTTAAATCTTCAACTACGCTTGCATAAATGTATTGACATGATTAGGAAATAATTTATAGGGTGTTCATTAAAAAAATTGGGAGGAGTGAATATAGGGGAAAGATAGTTAAAGTTATAACATCTACATATGAACAAATAGAAGTCCCCCTTTTAGGTCAGTAACTGAACACCTGAAAAAATCGAAAGCTCCTGAAGAGTCACTGAAGACTTTACTTTGAGCTCAATTTGCAGGTCACGGCAGGTGTTTTTAAGCGAGAAAAAACTTAACGCGATTGATTTTACGGAAAGGGGGGGGGGGGAATGGCACCCTAAACCTTGGAAAACGAGTTTCTCGCTAATATCTGACTCAATATGAATCTCAATATTAAATATGAACCAATTAATGAAATAGTCTAAAAATCTTGTGGAAAATAAATTTTACCCCTTTTATTAAATATTTTTGTCAAGTACGGACGAGCTGCAAGTCACATGGAATGATAGTTATGAGACTTCCCATTGCGATGAACTTTGAATCATCAGGAAATGTCAATTTTTTGCCGAGTTTTTGCCCCCTGCATAGTCATCAGAATTCCTACAGGCAGAGCAGCAGCTGAAATGAGAACACGTCTGGGTCTCGTTATCTGATTTACTGATTTTTGACGTTTTTTCATTTTTTTGTAATAAAATATATGTTGAAATCCTTGCAGAGAGAAAAATTATTTCTACCCTAATTTCGATTGCCTTCCTTATCTTTCACATTAAAAGTATGAACAGTATTTTTTGATCCCTCGAGATAAATTTTATACTGGGGTTCTCCAAAAAAAACACATAGCTATTTTTGGGAGGTTATTAATATTTCACTTCAATTATTAATACAGTAATTTGGTTTGAAAAATAGTGTTAACCTAGAAAGTTTTCCTGGAGTTCTGAAAATTGGTGAACTTAATACCTCTAAATTTGAAGCGATCTATTTTAAAAGTAAGATTTTGGTCATTTTCTTGATCGAGGATCGAACCCGCGTTCTCTTCGTCAGAAGTCCGATGTTGTACCAACTAATCCAAATCACCTGTTATAATAATAGGAAAATGTAATCATCTTGAAAGGTATTCATGATAAGTTTGTATGAAGTATCAATTATCCAACCAATTAATAATTGTAATTACCTACCTATATTATATAGTTAAACTACTTGAATTCTTGTCACTATTGATATTTATTGTTAATTTTGAAATCAATTATGTTGACTTTAATTGTAACATTTTGTGTATTAATATGTCAGATGTTGATTACACATTATTCGGTGAAATTATCACGCGATCGTAGGAAAAATACTGTACATTACTCGTGCGAAAGTGATTTTTCACACTCGCGTGATTGTCGCACTCGGCTCATGCCTCGTGTTACAATATTTCCCACTCGTGTGAAAAATGTCACTTTCCACACACGTTATGTAATATATTATATTCCAAATTTGACACTAACTTCTCCTTTTTACTCCTGACCTGATCTAGACGCTTTCGATCGCGTGTTTTACAAAAAAAAAACGTTCATTAGCTTATTTATTACTTAAATTTCTATTCGATATAATATGGAAAGTTCGTAGAAGGAATGTCTAAGCAGCAGAACTTGGCGAAAAAAAAATTTAATTAAGGTCACTGCTCTAGTTATTTTCTACAATTCATATTATTCACTAAGGAAGCAATTTTTAATTTTTTAAATTTTTTTCAGGTCGTCTGGCTGTTATAGTAATAGGATTATTTACTTTAGCTATAGGAATTATTCTATCTTCAATACCATGGGTAGACTATATACTTTTAAAGGTAAGTTTTTCCATTATCCTTAAAAAAAAATATTAAATTATCCAAAATCTTTTTTTTTTCTTCCAGAACCTACGATTATCTGATGGTTCGTTAAGTTTTCACTACTGGCAAAAACCTGGAGTGATAAGACTTACCAAAGTATATATATTTAATGTAACTAATTCGGAAAAATTCCTAACCCACGGTGAGAAACCAAAACTACAAGAAGTCGGCCCTTTTGTCTATAGGTAAGTGAGATTTATACTTATATACACATAGATTCAAAAGTTTTGCATCACCCTAAATCTCCAAAAAAAAAAATGTGTTCATTATAAATGGATCTGAGATTAATCAAATAATTAGTTTCAATAAAAAAAACGTGTATATTTGTCAAAAATTTTTATTATCCAATAATAAACTTGCTTTAAACATAAAAAGTATTCTTAGAAATTAAATAAATTAAATACAAATTGATTCTTTTTAAAGAAAAGGTTAAGTGAGAACCTGCATGAGAACTTTTAATAAAGAGTATTTCCACCTCTAGAATTTATGTAAGCTTGAAGTCGCCTGCCCATGCTGTTTACCAAATTACTGATATTCTTTTGAGGAATATTTCGCCATTCTTCTTGGGCCTCATGAACAAGCTCTTGTACACTCCTGGGTGGATCTCTGCGTGCTGCCACTGCCCTGGCAAGCATGTCCCAAGCATGTTCTATGGGATTCATGTCAGGAGATAGGGCAGGCCAGTTCAAACGATTGATCCCTCCAGTTTCAAGATACTCATTTACAGCTCTGGTCCGATGGGGTCGGGCGTTATAGTCCATAAAAACGAAGGAATTGCCAACAGCTGCGCGCCATAGTCTCACGTGAGGATGTAGAATCTCTCCGAGATACCTATCACCAGTCATCGTTCCCTCCACATGAATTAATTCTGTGCGATCATTTAACATGGTACCAGCCCAAAACATAGCACTTCCTCCTCTGAAGAGGGGCACGGGGCGAGCGTGGGCAAGCTGAGCAGCTCTCGTTGGATCCCGCCACACACGTATTCGATGGCTATCTTGTACCAAACAAATCCTTGTCTCGTCGGAAAAAACACCGAATTCCAAAATTCTTCAGGCAAGGCCGCGTGTCCTTGAGCCCACTGTAGTCGGCGAACTCTGTGCTCAGGTTGTAGTCTGGGCACTCTTATTGGTCGGCGACACCTCAAACCTGTCGCAAGTATTCGTCTTCGTAATATCGAGATCGATACTTGAACTCCCAACGCATGTCTCATATCTCTTTGGAGTGCTGGTATTGCCATGGTCGGGTTTCTTCGGATAGTTAAGTGGATATAGCGGTTCTGACGCTGATTAGTAACACGCCTTCTACCGCTTCTAGGTCTATCACGAAGAGAATTGGTTTGGAGATACCGGTTCCATACACAAGACACATCACTTTACCAAACGCCAACTCTGTTTGCCACGAACCTTTGAGAATGACCTTATTCAACTAAAGCCACTATTCTTGCACGGTCAATCTCACTTATGACTTGACGATTCATGTTTGCACTTAAAATCGTAAAAATCAAATGCCTTGAATGGTAAAATGATCGCACTAAAAATTTTATCTTACAAAAAAAACTGTAAACATCTGTATATTGCAAAAAATATGGAACATATTGAAATGGTAAACATTGATAAACAAGCCAACAAAAAATTGTTAGCGCAAAAAAATTCCTTCGCATCCGAAGAAGGTGATGCAAAACTTTTGAATCTATGTGTAGTTGTCGAATAGTAAATAGAAACGTAACGACAGGAAAGTAACAGTAAGAGGTCAGTTGGAAGCCACAGATTGTCACGTAAAGGGACAGTAAACCTAGGGCAGATGTATATACGATGATGAAGTAGGTATACAAGTGGGCATTCACATTCACATGCTTGGGAAGAGGGGCATAAAATTCAATGGGATTTTGAAAAGAAAGAAAGAAAGAGAAATTTCCAATAATCAATTATCGTTATCAGGATAGCATCATAAGTTTTTATCCAGGTTCTCTTATGATTTATCATTGGAATAGTTGTTAATCGATACACACTTCAATTTCCAAAATAAGCTAAAAAAAGCGCTATCCCAATAAAAACCGTTCCTGGAACGTGCACTTCACTGGATTCCATTTCTAGTAGACTATCATATCGTTAGAATGTCATAAAATAAAATATTTTATTTCACATTTTACCAGAGGTGTGATCTACTATGAATGGACCTTAATAAAATTTGACAACAAAGTTTTGTAGTCTTAAGCTTCAAAATATTATTGATTATCTAGTTGTCATATTTTTCGTCGTGTCAGACCAAAAATTATTTTATTAATTTTATTACTAGTTAATCTTGACAACGGTAGCTGGAACGCTATCGAAACGTCGAAATAAAAAATAAAAAACATTATTGTGGTTTGATTCCCAAAAGAATAAGATAAAAAAAATAAATTCACATTAATACATTCACATTCAATGTAGTTTTAAGTAATTTTGAATAACTTCAATTAGCAAGGCATTAATCAAGCTTCCTTTACATTAAAACTGCTAAGTCTCTTAATAACGGACAAAAAATTCCCGTACCTGTCTGCTATTAAGAGATTTTGCTGTATATTAATGTATTAATTCATAAATAATATCTAGCTAGAGTAATAAATTATCTGAAATGAAATTGAACGGAGAACCAAAGTCAAGGTCAGTAATGTTACTCTCTTCGACACTGTGTACGAAGTAAAAGGTACTTGTTCTACCATAAATGGAGATTTTTTGTCGGATGAAGTGAAATTAGGTGCTTGAATTTACAGGTTGTCACAAATTGGGAGGTTTTGAAGGGTATTTTGAAAATTAGGGAAGGGAAAAAAGTATATTTAAAAGGTTTTTTCGATATAACATCAAATTATTCGGAGGTGCCTCAACAGGAGTGGAGGAAAATTACAAATTAAGGTTGCATAGTATTTTTTTTGCTTCTGGGAATAAACTGATTTTAATATTGCGTAATTTGAAGGAAATTCAAAGAAATTGGAAATAATTTGGACATTTTTGAAGATTAAATTAAAAGTATTAACTATAATGGGGCAAATATAAAATAAATAAATATGCAGGTTGTTTCACTAGGAAAGGGACTAACTTTAACTGTAGATGGGAATCACTTTGGTGCTTCAAAATAAAATACAGGGTAACTCGGAAGTTATGAAGTTCGAAAGAAATAGGATAAATTTATAAAACAACCTGTATCTCGGTTATGAAGTGCAGAAAACACATTAAATATAGGCTTTTGGAAGCACTAAAGTGATTTCCATCTACAGTTAAGGCCCTTTCCCAACACTGTATAAATAAAATAAATAATTTATCTTCATATAAAAATTTGCAAAAATAATTTTAATATAAGAAAAATCATGAAAGAAAATATTTAGATAATTTTATTTAAAAAAAATTAATTCTAAATGCATAATTTAGAACGACAACCTGTAGAGAGGAGTAGCTGGGACATATGTAAAATAAAAAAAATAATATAACTAAACATTAGAATCAATACAGAGATTACGAAATAAAAATCAAATTTTTTCGTGATTTTTTTATGAATTAATTAAACCTATGACATAATTAAAATCAAAAGTATGTCGTCGAATTTATTTTTTCAAGCAATCTTTTTTCAAGTTCATTAACAAACGGTTTTTTGGTTCATTACGTCAAAAATTCAATTCAAAAATCTCGCATGAGTTTTAATTTTTTTTTCAAATTTCTATTATTCATTCTAATTCCCATATACATTCACTAGACTGGAGAAATTTATTGAGAGACAATAGTAAATTCGACATACTTACATCTTACAGATACACTTTGCTTAAAACCAACTTCTGAATAGTTCATTCCAAAACAACAACAGCTGATAATATCAGCAGATTACAACAAAACGATTAACGTGGAAATAGTATATTGTGCAACAAGTGGGGAAAGTTCAACTTTTCTCACGAGTGTGGAAGTTTGTGGCACGAGCCCGAGGGGCGAGGGACGCAAACACACGAGTGAGAAAATTACTTTCCCCACACTGCACAAATTTAAAGAATACAATTAAAGTAACTATGGCTAGTAAAACAAAAATAACACAAAGAGTATCCCATCTCTAAAATGTTAAATAATTTCATTGACTATTTCACTAGAGTAAATTGATAACTGACAAAATTTGAAGGTTTTGAACTGGCAATTTTTTGTCTTGTCGCGGCAATTTTTTGACGTTTAATATATCAAATCTATGTGTATAAAATTCTATCACTATGTGATAAAATTCAATATAAAATCTTTGTTAGTGGTTTCTAAGGAAATTAAGTTGTTTATTTATTTATTTAACTGTCTAAAAATTATTAAAACTGTTTCAAAAATTTAAATAAGTATTATTAACATGAATAATACAGGATTTGGAAATAATTCAATAAATGAAATAGAGAGTACAAAGTATACCGCGAATTACAATGAAGACAAAAAAGTCTTCTGCGTGGGAACAGTTTAGAATGTTTCTGGACGCACGTAATTATACGTTAGAAAAGGATACTTCTGAACAAGTTATAGCAAAAATTCTTGAAGATTATGGTTTTAACATGAAAAAAGAGATGGAACTGATTATACTGAAGCTAGTGTGAAAACACTTTGGAATACGACTGCCAAATGGTTCAGGAAAAATATTTTCTAAAATTTAACATCAAAATTGATCCATTTAAAGATATTACCTATAAATTTGCTAGATTGGCCAGGGATGCAAAACGTAAAAAGCTTCAGGCTGAACCTGAAACCAGAAAAAGAAGTTCTAACGCGTTTACCAAAGAAGAATTAATGGAAATGGTAGAAAGTTATTCTGAAGATAATCCTGATGGGTTACAAAAAAAGTTTTTTCACTTATGTTCGTTCGAATTAGCATGGCGTGGAAATGAAGCTGCGAAGCTACGACACAAGGAGGATCAAAAGCTTTATCTGGCAGTAAGTGGCTGGTAAGAAATAATGCTAACAACAGTTTGTGTCCCGTTCGTTTATTTTTAAAAATTATTGAAAAAAGAGAATCCAATCCTTATCTAACAACAACAAGATTATTTTTAACAGTACATCTAAATTGGGAGAAAGGAATATGGTACAAAAATTGGGAATTAATACAATTTCAAAGTGCACGAAAATATCGGCAGAATCAATTGGTATAGACAAAAAAAAATAAAAATAACCAATCATTCACATTGAGCTTCTGCAATATCTGCATTAGCAAAAGAAGGAGTTGGTGAACAAGAAGTAATTAAGGCTTACAGGACATTCTTCTGCCCATTCTTTGAAACCATATTTACAATTAAATGAAGAACACCATTTCCAACTTATAAAGAACCTTCGAGAAAATAAAAATAAAGAAAAGGAATCCTCAGTTTCTAACTTAAATTCATCACAGATTATGATGCAAAACAATCCCCAAAATAATGCTACAACGTACAACTATAATAATTGTACTTTTTACATAAATAAGTAATTTTTTTTATAATGTCATTATTTTTTTGGCTTTGTATAATTGAAGTTTGCAATAAATAAAACGTTTAAACATATGATTTTTTAGTATTTCTCTCGTGAAATAGTCATGTCGAATACCACTCAATTAAAATTTTTGTAAGGTAAAATTTTTCTCTTGTATTCAAGTTTTGGAGCTAAAAAAACCCTATAAAACCACTAAAATTCAATAATAGCTGATTCACACTGTATACTATATTTTTTATATAGGTACAATATGTCCCCCTAAGTTGGAATCATATGTATATATTTATTTAAACACAATCTTAAGTGCAATTGATATGTGTCCGTTAAAAGATGGTACCTAGCATGAGCGGTACCAGCTGTACGTTCTCACTCTCCATTCAGTGACCTTTGATTCATTCTAATAATTGGGTTAACTGAGAAAGTAAATATAAACAGATACGTTTTAGAAATAGCCGGAAACCATTGTATGACATACTAACTTGTCGTTTTACAACAGGTACCGTTTTTTAAATTTTTCACTGTGGGCACGAGGCCGAAAGAAATTACGAGAAATGCAATTTTGTGATTCTCAAACTTTCCCCTTTCATCCAGCAATTACCATTGGTGGGGAACTGCACCCTATATTTAACAAATATTTGATGTCAGGTCAAGTGCGTTATACAGGGTGGTCCTTAAGTAATTGTACATAGAAATACAGTACAATTTTCACTTTAAAATATTGCGATTTAAAGCAACTAGCCTTGATAAAATGTTGATATTAAGAGAGATACAGGGTGTTCAACATGAAATTTAAAACCGTTAAGATTTGGGGATACTAACAGATATACCTTTTTTTGTTGTAATGATGTAGCTTTGATTATTTTTTACAAAAGTAGCGCTAATGTAAAAGACATAAAAGTTTTGCGTACATTTATGCCGCATACGTGGCCTATGTGGCGCCCTCTACAAAATACATCGAAATAGGTACAAAATTATGATTTCTTATATCAAAAAACCTCCAACCTCAAATTCTTGTGCATAAACGTTATTTTAAAAAACGAAAATTAAAATTCCATGTTCAACACCCTGTATCTCTCTTATTATCAACATTTTATTGGTTTAAATCACAATATTTTGAAGTGAATATTGTGCTGTAATTCTATGTATAATTTTTTAAGGACCACCCTGTATAGTGATTATTAAAACTGTACAAAATTGTATTAAATGGAGATATTTGACATTGACATGTATGACAATCTACTAGGGATTCCATAATCAGATATAAATATGTGTTAAAAATAAGCAGCATTATTTTAAATGAAATAGCTTTTTTGGTACCTCGGTAAAAGTACTATTTAACCCCTCAAATTTTTTTTCGTATCCTATGCAGCGTTGCCAAGTTCCAAGTACATTTCTTTTAATACTCTACGAAAATGAGAGTTTCTATTATTTTAAAAAGACAATTTTTGTAATATCCCTCGTAAGAAACAATATACAGCAAAGGTGGCAATCGATACTCGAAACAGGTGAACTAGTGCGTGCAAGAAAATGAATCTTGTGATTATTTTTAATGTTATATCATTTCAATATCGTATATATTTATATTTCTACACTTCGCAGTACCTTTACCAAGAAAGCCATAGTATAACAAAAGGTTATATACTTTCATATTTTTCGTAATATACAGAAAAAAGGACAGGAATATTATTTTAAAATTAACAATTTCTTACGCTACGAAATCCCTTTTTTAAAACCTTGAAAGTACGGCACTGGACTTTGATTTATAAAATGGGTCGAGTCAGAAATATTTGTACAATTCAGATTTGGTTGAATGATTTTCGTCGAATAAGAATTGACTTTAATATATTCAATTTATACACGACTTTTGATTTTTTCTTAAATATAAAAATACGAGTCAGATCTAGAATGATAATGAATATTTGCAGCACCAGTTTGAACATTCTTTATAAATATTCCTTCATTTTTATCGAAAATCTGTTTATAACAGATGTCCAGAAACTACTGCAAATAATAGATTTTTTACACTACTACCTGTTCAGTTGACAATAGGGTACAAGCATAAATTTTGCTATTTGTGGTAATTGACGCTCTATCAGTTCTTGCATATCTATTTTTCCAAAAAAAATATAAACTTTACTTTTAAAACGACTTTAAAAATTCGCCAAAACGAGCTTTACGTCATAAAGATAGCTGCCCTATCCATTGACGTCACTCCATTTGTTTACGTTCTTATTCGTGTATCACGCTTTGAGTTTTTCTGACCTAATTTGTTTCTGAAAGCTTTAAAATGGATAAAACCGAAAAAAAAACTTTGTATTCCAAGTATTACATTGTTCCAGTGTGTAAATCAACGTCTATTAAAACTCCAGACAAAATATTTGTTACTTTACCTGGTGGCGCAAACAAAAATACACTTAAGAGAAGGGAATTACTTTTGTTTGTGAAGACCATTTTAATGTAGGTACCTACTTCTATGCTGGTAATTTTTATATTTATATTCAAAAACTAAAAAGTATTTTCAAAGGAAAATGCTTTTGAAATAAAAATTGGACTCAATTGAAAAAGTAGAGCAACCTTATATTGGATATATCACTTTTAATTTAACAAAAACCCCATCACCAGTGGCGTTACATACTCCGCTATAATATTAAATAGGTACTTTTTTTGTTTAACCTCCTGATCCTATATTACGCATGAAATTTTGTTTTTGTTATTTTTATTGATTGATGTACCGTGATAAACAACGTTTTATTGCTTTTTCCATCAATTAATATATTATAGTGGTATTAAATGAAAGTAGGAAAAAATTATGTGGAAAACTGGTTTTAATATTATGCCTGAATTTTAAATTTGTTGACATTTCGTTGTGGACATTTTTTTATGTATATTTTCAAGATAAAAATTTAATTCGATTGAACATAGAACAGTCAATTGTTTCCACTAATTTCATTAACAATAGTACAGTCATTGAAACTGAAAATTTGGTAGAAGACTCTCCCCCTCCCTTCAAAACTTCCCAGGTCAAATTTATCACACTAAATGACAGTACTATAGTCAGAAGGGCTCTTATAGTGCGGGTTCAAAGGTCACTAACCATATGTATCAAATCAGAAGACACAGAGGTTACCAAAATGTGAGATTACAAATATACCCGGAGAAAATATGTTTCCTGCACACACTGGTTGACGAATTTCCACTTTTTCATTCATTCTCGAAATAATCTATCAGATTAAGAACCATTTTTTTTGCTGGAGGATGCAAAATAAATACCGGAATTGCTTCTTATTATTCATATTGTCACTTTGAATTGTGAAAGTCACAAAACTGACATTTAAATAAAACAAATCGGGAAATCTATGGTCATCAAATCCATCTATTTCGATTTTTTGTACCCATCCATGAATTTATTCCATGCGTATGGTCTACACTGTATGTAGATGGCTCTATTAAAAAAGAAATAACGTAAAATAATGTGAAAACTGGTAAATAAAATTAAATAATGCATCGACATTGCAGATGTCATGGGAAAATTTTTAAATGTTTTTGTTGTTTTTAACTATTAGCGATATTTTTTTCAAGAAATTTGTTAATAGGATAATGTATGTTTATTCTATTAAAAAATGGAAATTTCATATACATAATTAGAAATAAATATATCCTTCAAGTAAAATACAGGGATGGATCGTTTGAATTTTGCAAGAAGGATATCTTCTGGCAATAAATTTTGTGTTAAAATGTATGTGCCCCCTTACTTCTACTTATTTCCTGAGTAGAGTCTCAGAAACTAGTAGTTCCTTTATTCCTATTTCCCGGAGGAATTTTAGGATGTTTTAACTGTTTGTAGACCAAAGTGACAACTTAAAGTTGTTCTCTTGTTCTCCAAATTCCAGAATGACGTAACTGAAGGGTCGATCATATTTATCTGGAAAGCACGGATTAAGAAAACAGGATATCCGTTAGAAATTATATATTTTTTTCAATAAAATATAAAATTTCTATTTTCTTAAATATACCATAACACCAAATTTAATATCTACTCTGAATTAAGCTAATGGCCTTTCATGTAACTGTAATAGTTTCCAATATAGTCAAAAACCATTAGATTTAATGAAATGTTTTCAAATTAACGGAATTTTTAAAATTATTTATAGATCACTTAATATTAAGAAAAATGTGAACTCTATCACGTATGCTTTGATAATTAAATATTTATAAAAAAATACCTTAAAGTGAAATTAATCACATCTATTTAGTTTCCACACTTTATATAATTAATTCTAATCTAACCTCAATTACAAGAAGCAAGATATTTTCCAAATTGAATTCCTACGTGTCCAAAATCAAATAAGTCGATTTAATTGACTGATAAATGTAACGAGATTTTTGAAAAAAACGCTATCAACATAAAAAGTCGTGTCAAAATTACTGTGGGTATTTTAAAAGACCTAGAAAAAATATTCAACAATATTTTCATTTTATAAATCAAAGTAAAAATAGTGAAAATATTCGAAAGACCAAATTAGCCTAGTCAAAGTACACAAAATATCCGTGAAATGCCGCAAAAAATACAAAAAGGGTTGTGATTAACATGAGAAAAACTTTGCAATTTTCCGGAAAATCGTCAAGTGAATTTTTGTTTTTCTGTTTTTTCACTCCAATTGTTTAAATAATGAGATTACAGAAAAATGTTCGTATCAAAAATTGTAGCTAATACATCTATCTACAAAATTTGTCTGAACATTTTTTTTGTATCTGCATTATTTTTGAAAATATACGAAGTTTTCCTGGAACAATTTTCATGTTACCAATAAACTAAATAATGTAGGGTCAATTATGAATTATACAGGGTGAAATTTTAAAATTAATAATTTATTACACTTAAAATATTGGTACTTTTTTAAATTAGCTAAATATGGATTTATCAAAAAACTAAACTAACTAATTATTAGACGTATTTGTATATTAAACAAAACCTGCTACGCCCATGAATTTTATCATAAATACCTAAAAATTGCCTAAAAACGCCAATAATTAGACAAAATCGGTAAATAATGTGGATTGTTTTCTATTCTGTTGTTGATGTGTTGACAGTTTATACTGAAAAAGTAAAATCTTTGTCAAACACTCTTTTCTTGTCAACATAACAATGAAATATTTAACTGAGACTCACCGAATTGAGATTTTAATGATGATCGGGTACGGGGATGACTGCAGAAGTCGAGTTGAAGTGGTAAACTTATTTAATCACAGGTATCCCGAGTTGCCTAATATTTCACAAAGTACTGTGTCTAGAGTTCATGCACAATTCAGAGAACTTGGACATGTCAAACCATTGAAAAGAAAACCACACTTCGTTAAAGATGATGTGAAAGTGGATATTTTGTTAAGTGTCGAAGAGAATCCAACTTCAAGTACACGTCATATTGCCCGTGAAAATAATGTTAGTCATACAACTGTTCTAAGATGTCTTCATAAAGAAAAACTTCATCCCTACAAATTAACTTTTGAGCTGGAGTTAACAGAAGACGATCCAGATCGTAGAATGGATTTCTGCGAAAGATTGATGAATAAGCTGAAGAGAAATGAGATAGCTCTTGGTACCATTCTTTTTTCTGACGAATCAACATTCACATTGAATGGAGAGGTAAACCGAGAGAACTGTAGATATTGGTCAGCAGAGTATCCTAATTGGATGCGTGAGACACATACTCAGTACCCTCAAAAGGTGAAAGTTTGGGCCGGTATCATAGGCGACCATATTATTGGTCCTATATTTATAGATGGAAATTTGACAGCTGAAAAATATTTAAATATGCTCAGAAATGAAGTTATTCCTGCGTTGGCAAACTTATATCCCAACGCAATAGATCCTAGCTTACCGAATGAAAATGTTTGGTTCCAGCAAGACGGGGCAACACTCCATTATGCTTTAATGGTAAGAACTTATTTAGATGGAATCTTTCCCAATAAATGGATTGGACGAAGAGGTACTATTGAGTGGCCAGCTAGATCGCCAGACCTTACGCCGTTAGATTTTTTTCTGTGGGGTTATCTCAAGAACAAAGTATATGCAACACAACCAACTAGTATTGTGGACCTTAAAGACAGGATAACTACAGAAATACGGAATATTTCATCTCAAACTTTAAACAAAGTTAAGGAGGAGTTCTATAGGAGACTGTGCTATTGCCAACAACTAGGTGGAGAACATTGTTATTTTAAATAGAACACCCTGTATATTTTTACACTTTTGAATTCCTTGTGAAATTCTGCATACAGTAAAAGCTCCCATTCATATATTCATTGAATCATTGAAGCTTTAATCAATAATTTATCGTTTTTGACTTAGTTAGCCATTATAATATAGATTGCCTTAGGGGGTGTCCATTAACTACGTGAGGTGTTCTAGTGGGGGTCAAGCTAAATCTTTCCAAATCTCACTTAGGGGGAGGGGGAGTCTTGTTGGTATGAAGGTATGAAACCTTTTTCCAATAAAAATATGTAAAAATTAATTTATCATCTTTTGTTTATTATTTACAACCTTAACTCTCACCAAAGATCGAAAAGAAATTCTGATTGAATATTTATATTTTTTTCCGCCGTGCAGCAGAGTCGCGCGGATGCGTAACACATACTTAGTTTACCGAATTTTTTCCGGACAAACCATTGATCGGACGAAAAAAACGCAGGAGGCCGTTTTAATTGCAAAACACTTCCCCTACACGGTGGTATTTTTTATTCTTCTCTACCTTGCTCCCAGCGCGAAATATTGAAAAATTTCGAAAAAAAAAAATTTTTTTCATATTAATCTACATACTTCAAGGTGCTTATAAAAAAAATCAGCCATATTGCTAATTACTTGTACTTTTGGTCTTAAATGACCCCTACTGACTGCCCTAATAGCCTTAAACAGATCCTGGCTGTTAAATATTTTAATTCATTTGTAATAAGTCTACCATGGGAGTACGATAGAAATTTTAAAAAAGGGTTCATTTTTCACCATTTCCATGCCTATTTAATACATATTTTTTTTGTTATAGAGAAGACATGGAAAAAATAAACATACAATTTCACGATAACGGAACAGTATCTTTCCAGCACAAAAAAATACTGCAGTTCGTTCCGGAGTTGTCGGTAGACAAAAACGAAAAAATCATAGTACCTAATATACCCCTATTGGTAAATACACTTAAAAAAATAATTTACACACTGATAACCTACAGTTTAAAATTTTTTTTGCAGACTTTAGCCTCCCAGTCGAACAATTTAGGTTATTATGTCCAAAAAGCCATATCAGTTATGCTCAGCATGGGTTCTTTCAAGCCATTTGTCAGTATTACAGCGGATGAACTAGTTTTCGGCTATGATGATAAATTGGTAGCACTGGCTCATCAATTTTACCCAAAATATAAAAGACCCGCCGAAAAAATGGGGCTACTCATAAGAGTAAGTAAAATATACAAATTATATATACAGTATGCGAAAACTCTTTCGAGTCCATTCAGTTTACACAAGTACGACAAGGAAAATATGAGAAAAACTGCTTGAAAGAGAGAGAAGAATAATTGTGGGCGTATCTAGTTCATCGAGAGCTGAATGGAAGAGTTTTCGCATACTGTATATATATATAAACAAAATCAAAAAGGGTGGTCGAGTCGATATTTGATTCATTTGGTTCGCATCCTGAGACAGCTGTTTCGACCTTTAGGTCTCATCAGCCAGGCTTACGAACTAAATGAACCAAAAATCAACACGACTCTCATGATCAAAGATCACAGCGATACACTTAGGGCATAAGTGTCGCCATCTATACTACAAAACTGCAAATGGGTGTGGAGAAGGTATCGGTATTTCAACTACTACGCAAGAGGTTTGTTTTGTTATACATAGATGGTCGACCAAGCCCTTCTACCACTTAGTGGTGTAGGGTGTGTTGCAGCTATTATTCCGTCACGAATTTTTTCCACTCTTTCCTATTTTGAGCTAAATCCTTCGCTTCTATCCAGCTTCTTCCTCTTTTATCCAGTAATCCAGCTATTACCTTATCCCAAGTTTTTCTTGGTCTGCCCCTTTTTTTATTTTATTCAATTTTTGCTTTCCATATTCTCTTTACTGGTCTTCGTTCATCTATACGTTGTAAATGTCCCCACCATTGTAGTTGTCTTTCTTCTACAAATTCTAAGGTTGATTATATACCCAGATCTTTTCTGATATCTATGTTTTTCATTATATCCTCTTTTGTTACACCTCTTACTCTTCTCAAATATTTCATCTCTGTCGCCTGTATTTTACTTTCTTGTTGTCCTGTTAACACCCATGTTTCACATCCATATGTAAGTATTGATCGATATATTGTTTTGAATACTTTTAACTTCGTTTCTTTAGATATTTCTTTTTTGTTGATAAATTTTGTATATATGGCATTATAGTTTGTTAGTTTTAACTATTCTATTATTAATATCTGCTTCCTGTGTTCCGTTTTCGTCTACTGTTGTTCCAAGGTACTGAAAATGTTCAACTTGCTCTATTTTGTCTGTATCTATTTTTACATTTATTTCCTCTTTGTCGTCTCCAATGACCATAACTTTTGTCTTGTTTTTGTTATATCCATCATTGCTGCATTCCACACATTTAACCTGTTCTATTTCCTCTCCATTTTTTCCATTTCTGCATCTTCTTGCATACCAATTTGTACGTGTTTCTCTTCATCTTTTGTTTCATTAAGTAGTTCCTGATAATATTCTTTCCATCTTTGCATAATTTCTTCGTCTTCTATCAGTATTTCTCCGTTCTTATTTTTTATAAAGTATGTATACATACAAATTTATAAATCAGGAATTAATTTTTTCGATTTCAGCGAAACGGTACTCTACCAGAAATCCATAACATATATACAGGGGATACCAGCATGCATGATTTCGGAGTTATTGACAAACTTAACGGCAAAGATACTTTATCGTATTGGTCTCAGTCTCCATGCAACAACTTGAAATCAAGTGAAGGTTCATTTTTCCCACCGAGATATTTTACTAAAGAAGATTTTGTTTATATTTATGACAAAGACGTTTGCAGAACATTTCCCTTGCAGTATAGAAAATCTGTTACCAAGCACGGTGAGTTTCTATTACCATACTGCTTACTGCTTACTGCTGAATACGCTTACTCGTATTGATTTTTGTATTTGGACCAAATAAATTTATGAATTTTTCAGGTATATCTGCCGACTTGTATACCCCACCGGATAACGTATTTGAATCTGTCGATAAGAATCCCGATAACAAGTGCTTTTGTCCTGGAAACGAGTTTTGTCCTCCAAAAGGACTACAAAATATTAGTCCTTGTCAATTTGGTGAGTATAAAATGAAAATTAAACCTAGAAACGATCATTAAATTTGTTTTCTTATAAATTAAGCCCGTATGGCACACTGCAGTTGTCACTTTGAAAGCTGACACTTTGACAGCGTCAAATACTGGTTTTTTCACTAATTTATTTCTAATTAATTGATCAATTATCGCGGTGTCAAAATTTTAAGGGCATAACCAAGTAAATTTGATTATTTTTTGTTTGTTTCAGATTCCCCAGTATATATTTCTTTCCCCCACTTTTTGGACGCAGATCCAAGTTTGTCCGAATCTTTTGAAGGACTAAACCCTATCAGAGAAAGACATCAATCATATTTCAAAATACAAACAGTAAGTAAAGACATGGATATAGCACATGCTCCCATTTAACCAATTTTTCGGATAAAAAGGGGGGTTACTGTGTATTTAATATTTAATCGCATAAAAAAGGGGGGATGTTGTGTAGGTATTTCATATTTACTCACGTGGGAAAAGGGGGGCTACTGGGTATTACGCGAGACATATATACATGACATGACATT
>CAJUYG010002595.1:10495-29745 GCA_910591675.1 Galerucella calmariensis | reverse complement strand
CATATTGAAAACTAGTGTTATAATGAGTATCATTATGAAACTGAAAATTGGCATTTAATTAATGATTTATAGTATATAGGAGTAGAAAAATCTTATATTTAAAATCGTTTATTGAAATTTGCAAATTTTGACATACTCTTGTCCAGTTTTTTCAGGCAGTTTTGAAAACTGATTTTTCTATTAATTTCCTTTAATCGTTACAAAACAAAAATAGCCTTATATTATAAAACAGTATTGAATAACACTAATAACAGTTAATTAGTGGGTGATAAAATTACAAATAAACGAATCAACTCAAGTTAATTAGAAATTAAAGCTAACAACACCTTGTATTGTATGAAAACACATTGAATCGAAAGACTGGTGAGAGTTGGGTGTAAATTTCTGGTTCCCGCGTGACGTAATTGCGCGGCTCGGACGCAATTTGGAGTAGAAATCAGCAAACCGTGAGTAAGTGTATCGTGGTTTGGACACAGTTTTCGGTATTTGTGGAGAGCGAAAATATGAATTCCTTGAGGAGACTCTGAACGGACACTTGGAAGGTATTGTTGAAGACTGTAATTCCAATATAGAACCAGCTAATAGCAATTTCCGTTCTGCAACTGAAGTGATCAGCAAGAATGTTAAAGACTATGATGAAAGCTCACGGGATTGCTTACAAAAAAGTGTTGTTGTGTGGCGTGGCAACCAAGCAGCCTAATTCCTAGTAGTATCTTACAAGAGCAAAGTCGACTTCCACTATTTTCTGTTAAACTGCACAGGGTGGAAAACACTCTATCGTTGCGTCTAAATGGTTAACATCGAACAAAGAATGTCAAGACAAGTATCCAGTTTGTTTACTACAGAAGATATTAGGCAAAAAACACCAAATATTACGAAACGATTATTCTCAACTTGAAATCCGGATTGGAAGAAGGGAGGAAATTCCAATAGCTCCTCCGCTGTAAGCAATTTGACAAAATCTGGAGCCAACTTACAAAAAGTTATCCTAATCACTGATCATTCTTTAACTGAGTCTGTCAAGCCATTTCGAAAAAAAATGCGTTTGGACACAGTTTTCGGTATTCTGTGGGGAGCGAAAATATGAATTTATTGAGGGGACTCTGAACGGACACAGAAGGTATTCTTGAAGACTGGGATGCCAATATAAAGCGAGCTAATGGTAATTCCTGTTCTGCAATTGAAATGATCAGCAAGATTGGTAAAACTATGATGAAAGCTCACGGGATTGCTTACAAAAAAGTGTTGTTGTGTGGCGTGGCGTCTAAACATCGAACAAAGAATGTCAAGACAAGTATCCAGTGTGTTAACTACAGAGGATATTGAGCGAAAAATACCAAATATCACGAAACGATTATTCTCAACATGAAATCCGGATTGAAAGAAGAGAGAAATTTGGTGAAAATATTGTCCATTGGGTATCAATCAACTCTGTGAATTGACACGCGCGAGAAATGATTTGGAATGCCCAAATTATGTTTTTAAAAATTATTTATTATTTAATTAAACGAAAATCTTAACAATGATTAATCTTATTACTATAAAAGCTAACAATGGAATGAATTTGTAATTATGAATTTAGAAAAGAAAGAAAAGATAAAAAATGCTGTGTCGAAGGTTTCTAGGAATTATGATAATGATGACATCTGCTTATCATACGTGGAATACAGATGTAACTCCTCCCTTCTCAAATTCAACTCCGAGGGTTAGCGAGGGAGTTGAATATTGGCAAGGTCCACTGGCTGGTCCTCTTGGGGTTTTCTTCTAATACTTCTTGAAAGTCGTCTTATAATTAAGTAGCCTCCTGATATAAGTAGAAGGCAATATATCAGAATTGTCCATATACTTGGAGTTTGAGATATTTTTGATGATGTCATATCTGGGTTATTTGAAATTATTCTTGTTTTGATATCTTGAAGTTCGTCCAAATTGGTTTTTTGTAATTGAATTTGGGTGGCTATTTTTGGATTATCTGGATGTTGAAATTTTAATTCTGGGAACAATATTGGTTGACTATGGATGCTGGTACTGTTCTCGTTCAAAATTTTCTTTTGGTTGGTGTCGATACGGCAACCTTTTGGAATGTGGAAAAGGTATGTTCCTATTATTTCAATGGTTTCTACTTGGCTATGGCAGATGAGTGTGACGGCTTCTTTCATTGGAAAAACTGCAATCCATTGATCGGTGTTGTGTAGTCGTTCGAAAAGAGGTTTAGTGGTGATTATTCGTGTTTTTTGGCAAGTGGAGGTGTTTTTGGTATTCAGCAGCTCTATTTCACATGGATTTTCTTTTTTGATGTCATGCAATTCGATCTCTTCGCATAGGTGTATTGTCGATGGGTATAGCTCATGACATGGATTGCTCATAAATGAATATTTTGAGTCATTTTTCAATAAATATCTATTATTTGGTATAACTGCTGTTATTTGACCTTGTTTTTCGACAGGGATAGGATACAAACGATAGTAATTGAAATTTTCGGTAAGTGTAATCGGTATTTGTAGTACATATGTGATTCTTTTATTCAATATATAGCTACTAATTTTTGTAAGTTGTTCAAATAGTCCAATATTTTCTATTTTCACTTTAATTGGTAATTGACTATTTTTTAACTGCCTTTCGACCAAAAGTAATTCATTATAAAAGTCGGTTGTTGTTATTATGCTTGGATGCATTATTTTTAATTTTGAAAATGTTATAGAGTTCTCAATATCTTGTAGTATTGATATGATAATTTCGAACATGTTAATAATTTGACTAATGGTATCCATGAGGATGAATGTGTTTTCTCTATGGAAGTTTCCTCTGATTAATGCTGAAATTTGATTTAGTTTTGAAGCTAGAGTTTCTTCATTGTGACTTATTTGATTTATAGTAGAGTTAAATTTATTTATCAAAGAAATTGAAAGAGAATTTTGTGTTTTTATGTTATCATTGAATTTATACTGATTTTCTTGGAGCTCTTTAATCAATTGATCGTACCTCTCTCCATCGCTTTCATCGAGGTTACCGGTTATTGTTTTAAAGATTGATCCAAGACCGTTAATAATACCTCTTTTTGGCCTTTGAGCAGCAGGTAGTATTTCACGTAATTTGTTTTCAACTTTTTGTTCCACAAATGTAAGAATTTTCAAATAATTTGCTACATCGAATGAGAAATTTTCATTTTTTGACAAATAGTATTTAAAATGTTTTGAATGGATATTTAATTTATTCACTTCGTCAATAATTGGATTTAGGTCATAATAATGCAATAATTTAAAATTATTAACTGTAATTTTGGCAATTCCCAGTTCTACTGGCAATAATCCGAAATTGTTTTCCATGTTTTTTAACGAAATTTTGTCGTCAGAGGATCCGACGGACCATGAAAGCCTGAAATAAAATAATTTTGTTTATTTTATTTATTTATTTTATTTTTCAATCTTTGAATTTATATGTTACTTTCAGAGGTCGTTTTAAATTGTCCATGTGAACTTTATTTTGATCACTTGTCTCTACAGTTTTATTTTCCGTATTAACTTTTTTTATAAGGGTTGGCTTTTGAAATTTAGTGGCTTGTTTCTGTCTTTTGTGTTGTTTAACGTAAGTTTTTTGATTTTGTTGGAATATGTTAGGATCATCACGAGTTTTATTAATTGTCTCTGTGCGTTTATGTTTTTCTTTTATCAAATCGTCATTTATTTTTGCGTAAAGGAGTTTTGAACGTTCTTTGTGATCGTCGATGTAATGGTTTATTAGAATTTTGTCTATGTCAATATTAAATGGGTCGTTATTATTTAAATGCCCTGTAGTTATATCAATTGGTTTTAGTTTTGTTGTTGAGTGAATGGTATGGTTGTATGCTAAAATGGCATAAATCATTTTCATAGAAATTGGTGTTTTTAGGAAACCTTTTGTGTTTAATAGTCTAATATGTTCGATGAGTGTTGAGTGTAGTCTCTCGATACAGCCTTGTGATTGAGGGTGATCAGGTGATCCAAAATGAATTTTTATTTTGTGCAAATCTAGGAGTTCTGCTATGACAGAATTTTTGAATTCGGTTCCGTTATCGGTGAATATTAGTTCAGGTATGCCATGATGGGAAAAATATATTAAAAGATTATTCACAATTTCTGTGCTTGATAAAATTGATAATTGGTAGGCTTGTGCATATTTGGAAAATGAGTCTATAATTGTCAAAAACTTGTGTTGTTCTATGGTAAATGTGTCCATATATAAAATTTCAAACGGTTTGGTTGCTGTTGGTGTTTGATTCATTTTTATGGCAACTGGGTGTCGTTCGTATTTAGCTCTTTGACAGGGTTCACAGTCATTTATGAAAGTTTGAATGGAGTTCTTTAGAAAAGGCCAGAAGTATTTGTCTTTGATTCTTTGATAAGTTTCATCAATTCCTCGATGATTTGATTTACCTTCGTGATAAGATTGGATTATATCGTGTATATCGTTTTTACTTGTAACGTCAATTAGTTTTTTGGTACATCTTTTCAGTTTTAAAGAGGAATGTTTAAAATATTTTTGGAGGGTAACTAGAAATGGTTCGTATGAGTCGGAATCTTCAAAGTATAAGTAATATTGGGTTTCGGGGTTAATATAATTTTTTATGAACTCTATAAGCTCTTTTTCGAAATTATTTTTTGATAGTTGCAGGCTTATTCTTTTTCTGTTTTCGAATAAAATTTTAATTCTTGGATTAGCAGGAGAATGTAGTACTGAATTAATGAATATTTGATTTTTTCCATAGTTAACGGCCGTGGAAATCGTGGAAATTCCGAAAATTGGATTTGGCCCACTATTAGAATGTACTGTTTGATCGTCGCTTTCGACTAAGTCGTCGTTTGTATTCGGTTGATCGTTTATTTCAGTTTCTGGTATTGTTGTGTTGTCAAAGTCATGTTCTACTTGTAGCGAGTCGTTGTCGATATTTTTGTCTTGATTAGTCGTATTAATTTTAGGAATAGGAATGGTTTCAGTATAAAAATCTATTGATGGAGTTTGATTACTCGCAGTTGTTGGCTCATTGTTATTAAGTGAGCTTCTATTTAAAGAGTTATAATTTTCAGTGTCCTGAATAATATCGTCTATTTGTTTCCAAAAGTCATTTGTCTCTTTTGTGTGAATTTCAATTCGAGATAGTGCGTCGGCGTTTGAGTTTAAACTTCCTTTTTTGTAAATAATGTTGTAGGTGTATTCAGACAGTCTCAATTTCCAACGAGTGAATTTACTATTTTCGTCTTTCAAAGAAAAAAGCCATTTGAGTGGTTTGTGGTCGGTCACTATATTAAATTCATTTCCGTATAAGTATGGTCTAAAATATTTTGTGGCCCAAACTATCGCCAATAGTTCTTTTTCTATAACCGAGTAATTTTGTTCCGAATCATTTAATGTTCGCGATGCATATGCTATTGGACGATCTTTTCCGATAGGACCTTGCGATAGCACTGCTCCTATAGCAAAGTTGCTAGCGTCTGTTGTTAAATTAAATTTTTGGGAAAAATCTGGATATTGTAAAATTGGTTCGTTTATAAGTAAGTTCTTGCATATCTCGAAACAGTTATTAAATTCATTGTCATGAACGATTTTCGCTCCCTTTTTCAAACATTTGGTTAGGGGCTTCGTGATTTTGGCAAAATTTGGAATAAATCTGCGATAATATCCCAGCAGACCAAGAAAACCTTTTATCTGCTTGGGAGTGTTGGGTATCGGATAATTTTTTATAGCTTCAATTTTATTTGGTTTTGGTTTGACGCCTTCGGGGGTTACTACGTGTCCCAAATAAGCTACCTCTTTTCTCAAAAACTCTGACTTATCGACTTGTATTTTAAAGTTTGATTCTCTGAGTCGTTGAAAAACATTTTTTAAACGTTCTAAGTGTTCTTGTAAGGATGTGGAAAATATTATAATATCATCCAAATAAACAAGACATTGTTCGTTTTGTATGCCACGAAGGATATTGTCCATGACACGTTGGAAGGTAGCAGGTGCTCCTTTCAACCCGAATGGCATGCGCAAAAATTCCCAATGTCCGTTTTCGGTGGTAAATGCTGTTTTTTCAATATCGTTTGGATCCATCTCGATTTGGTGGAACCCACTAGCTAAATCGAGAGTGGTGAAATATTGACATTTTCCTAACTTGTCTAAAAGGTCGGTGATATTAGGCAAAGGGTACTTATCATTTACAGTTTTAGCATTTAATTGACGATAATCAATAACAACTCTCCATTTTTGTTGACCTGAGGCGTCCATTTTCTTTGGAACTACCCAAATAGGGGACGACCAGGGTGAGTTGCTTGGTTGAATTATATTTGAGTTTAACATTTTTTGAATTTGTTTTTGAACCTCATTTTTGTAAATAAACGGATATCTATATGGTCTCGAGTACACAGGTATTTCGTCAGAGGTTTTTATAGAATGTTTTATTTTATTTGTAAAAGTAAGCGGTAAGTTGTCTTGGTAAAAAACGTCAGAAAATTGTTTGATTAAATTTACAATTTGTTGTTTCTCTTCTGTGTTTAAATGATCAAGTCTAATGGTTGAAAAGTCTAGGTTTTGTTTATTAGTGTCGTCAAAATTATTCAAATTAAATTCTTGAATATGTTCTCTGTCAAATGGTTCTACTGTAAGTGGTTCTGAAAGGTCTAATGTGAGTTGATCGGTACCGTTATTTAAAATTGTAGTCAATGCCATACCCTGTTTAGCTATAGTTAAGCTTTCGGGTATTTCACAATTGTGAATTTTTTGATGTGGTATAATAATTTCTCCGTCTGAGATTGACGTTTTAACTCGTATTACTTGTTCGGATCGTGGGGCAATTTTGATTAAATTCAATTCATTTCCGGTACGGTGAAAAAGTAACTGAATTTTTGAAAAGGGTGTTGACAAATAACCTTTGTCGAAGTCTAAATTTGCTTGTAAAATTTTTAAATTGTCTAGACCTATTAACCCGTCAAATACGTTATGAAATTTAAACAAAAAGAATTTTAATTCTAAAGGTTGTGGCAATTTAAATATTTTTGATGCTGGTAATAAAGCACTATATTTGTGAGCGGATTTTTGAAATACCGTAGATACTAAAAATGGGTCATTTTTTATTTTATTTGGGAACAACTTATATACTATATTTGGATCCATAAAAGATTTTGTGGAACCTGAATCAATTAGTATCTTTAAGTCGTATTCCGGAAATAAAATATAAGGTAATTCACTAGAATTAGTGTTATTGATACATATAACTTGAGAATCTAATTCGGCATATGATTCCGAGGCCTTTTTTTGAAAATTTCCGTTTGTTTGTTCGAGATCAATTAAATCAAACGATTCTGAATTATATGCTTGGTTGCTTTGTTCGATATAGCTATTGTTATTTGAAATTTCGTTTACTTTATAATCATAATTATCTTGCTCAGAGTCCTGAAAAGAAGTTTGACAGTCGGTATTAAACAATTCTTCAGAGATAAAATTCCTGCGGGGTCTTTGATTTGAATAAGAAGTGTTCGAAACGTTTGGCACGTTACGGATAGAAGTATTGGAGGGTGTACCTCTGTTAAAGGTGTTTCGAGTTGAAACACTCATTGGTGTGGGTTTTGGTAGGTTTTGATTTTGTATTTGGTTGGGCCTAAATACATCGTTGTTTCGGTTTTGTCTAAAAACGCTAGAACTGCTTGGAAAATGTTGATTTCTCAACGGCTGGGGCTGAATTGGGATTGGCCCTGTTGGAAAGGTATTGGCGAATGCGTTGTTGGGGGTATTTGAATTAAAATTGTTCCTATTGAAATCATTTCGATGATTGAATTGATTTTGATTATTTGAATGAGGGGAGTAATTGAAATTGGGTCTTTGATGTTGCCTCGCTTGCAAGGAATTTTGTCTATAAGAATTTTTATTTTGATAATTTTGGAAGTAACTGATGTTATCTTCCTCTAGGACAAATTGCAACGCTTCGTTTAAGTTGTTTGGTCTCATGCAACGAATTGTTGTTCCTAAGGGTTCTCTTAGACCAGATAGGAATGTTTTTAAAGCTAGATTATTATATAAATCTCTTTTCAATAATTTATTGCCTTGAATGGCTTCATGCAAATCTACATAGCTACAGAGAAGATTGAGGATATTCAGAACTCTATCATAAAATTGTTGAGGTCGTTCGTTAATATTTTGTCTCATCATTACGAGATCACGATTTAAACATGCCTCGTCTCTTTGGTCTGCGAAATTTCTTGTAAGTGTATCTTTTAAAGAATTCCAAGTAGCGACATTTTGAATGTTTACAACTAATTTGGCATTGCCACGCAGTTTTGAAATTAATGAATTAAGTAAATATGTATTCTGAAAATGATGGGGTTGCTCTCTTAAATAAAATGTACCAATAATTGATTCACAAATAGATAAATAACGATTAAGTTCATTCGGGTTACCATCAAATTCTGGAACACAGTTAAGAAATTCAGGTTTAAATTCTGCCATTATTGGTCTTATCAAATTGGGATTATTTGAATTTATTTCTAAACTTTCAAGTTCGCTTACCAAAGATTCGATGGACATATATATATATATGTTCAAATTATAATGCAAATTTATTTATGTATCCTTATTGAATTATCTTATCTTAATTTATATAAAAAAAATTTTGCTAACTGTGTACTATCTGTTTCTATTTATCCCTGTTTAATTAATAATTTCTTCGACTTACATAAAAATGATGATGAATTTGAGCATATCCACTTAACTATGAGAATACAATCCTCGCAAAATTGGACGATTCCTGTTCCAACTTTCGTCGCTTCGAATTGCAAGAGTGCTTCGATGGTCTTCGATAGATGGGTTTCTCGATTTTCGGAGAACCACTCCACTTAAACACCTCCACACACGAATCACGACTCAAAAGTTCGGTATATCTAGTAAATTGTCGAAACAAACTTGATCACGTTCGATACGTTACAATCTAGATATCCTACTGACTGCGCCAGAAATGATTTGGAATGCCCAAATTATGTTTTTAAAAATTATTTATTATTTAATTAAACGAAAATCTTAACAATGATTAATCTTATTACTATAAAAGCTAACAATGGAATGAATTTGTAATTATGAATTTAGAAAAGAAAGAAAAGATAAAAAATGCTGTGTCGAAGGTTTCTAGGAATTATGATAATGATGACATCTGCTTATCATACGTGGAATACAGATGTAACTCGCGCAGAGTATTGGGATTAATATAAGGAAGGTATAATTAACCGGTCATTCCTGTAGCTCTTCCGCGGTGAGCAGTTTGACAAAATCCAACAATGTATTAATGTATAGGGTGTTCCATTTAAAAAATTGGGAGTGGTACTCGTTGCTTTTGAGATGCCCATGAATCTATGGTCGGTGAAGAAATGGCCAGATCTGTATATTTCCAAATTTCTGTTTAATGAAGGTCAATGCTGAGAAATAGAAGCTTCAAAAAAACGAAACGTGTTGTTAAAAATCGGTTTAAAATACGACAAATATTTCGAGAAAAAAATTTGTCGGATCAAATTTATGTACCTACTATCGATCAAAGTTTATCTTTTAAGAAATCCGAACATAAGATAAAACGATCTTATCAAATAAAATTGAAGCACTTTTCCTGTGTCTCAGAATCATATTACCGATACTGAAAGAGATACGTTGGATATATATAACTTCATTTTTAAAAATTCTCCTTGGAAACCTTTCATTAAAGGTCTAAACTCAAATAAAAGTTACAGAAAACCTCTTCAAAGCGCAGCCATCCAGAAAGACAAAACTTCTGCAATACAGAAGGAATGGGGATAGGTAAAGCGAGGAAGAGTGACAAAGAAAGAGAGAGAGTGCAAATGAAATAAAGTTTGAAAACACAGAGATTCCCCTTTTATCTTTCGATAATATCTCTGATTCAAACTCAATCATTCCTCCGGCCCAATCAAAATTAATTGAAAGACATTTCGACGCAGAGTATTTACATTTCAAAGGGAATTTCCTGCCTTCCGCTCTATGCAAAGATTCTTGCACAAATAAAATTAATACCTACCAAATCGCTTTTTGTTCTCAATTTCCCGAACCACCCGAGCTTCACTCGACCGGAAAACACCAAATTTAATAAACTTTCCGATAATACCTTAGTTTTGCCCATTTGATGGTAAAAAGTTTCCGTAGAAGAGGATTATGAGCTGTAAACTAGATACGATTCATTATGAGAGGCTCTTCCGCCTACGCAAAGTTGTCGGTTATCGGCGAATTAATTTGAACGTTCACAATTTGTAAATTAATTCAACGATATATGGGAGAGACTGAAAATTAATCCAGTTACCTCAACATCCTTACTCCTTTTTATATGTATGTTGAAAGCGTGGTGCGGATGGCAAGGCCACGGAAACTTTTTCCAAAGTACTAATACTGTTTCAGGATCATGGGAGTTGCTATCCAAGTATACTGAGCTGGATGTACATGGCCATAGTGAGCCATTGCGTGGAGTAGTGGGACTAGCCTTTTGACAGCCTCTACAGAATTGGAGACTAGTATCCATATGAATTACTGGAGTGATAAAATCATTCCTTCCGGCGACCTGAGAATATTTTTCCGCCTACCTCTATCCAAAGTATACATTTCCTGGTAGGCCAGTCGGTATGGGTCATTTTAGACCAAAATTACAAGTAAATAGCAATACGGCTGATTTTTTTTATTACCTTGAAGTATGTAGATTAGTATAAAAAAAAGTTTACCAGTCTATCGATTTTCCAAATTAGAAAAAAAAAATACAAAAAATTATTTCTTTTTCGAAATTTTTCAATATTTCACGCTGGGAGGAAGGTGGAGAAGGATGAAAAATACCACCGTGTAGGGAAAGTGTTTTGCAATAAAAAGGGTCTCCTGCGCTTTTTTCGACCGATTAATGGATTGTCCGTAAAAAATTCGGTAAACTAAGTATGTGTTCCGCATCCGCGCGACTCTGCTGCACGGCGGAAGAAAATATAAATATAAATATAAATATAAATCTTTGGTGAGAGTTAAGGTTGCGAATAATAAATAAAAGGTGATAAATTAATTATTTTCATTGGAAAATGGTATGAAAAAAATTATATATTAATCATCTTTTATACATTTTCACTATATACATCTTGTTCGTTGAATATTAATCATTATATTACATGAGTATCAAATTTTATTTTGAGAAAATAAAGAACATTCCTACCCGAATCTATAAAAACTGCTATTTTCGCTTATAATACAAAAAATCATTGAATCCAAAAATGTATGTAAATTAATTAATTTTGTGAGTAATTATATATTCTTGATCTTAGAAGTTTCCCCAAGATTTTTACGCAGAACCCATTAAAATTACTCCAGTTTTATCAAAGTTACAGTATTTAATATACAGTGCTTTTCAGATAAAAGTATCCACCTTTAATAACTTTTGTAATACTGGTATTTAGAAAAAATCCAAAAACACGTCAATTCATGTTGGAAGGGGCAAGCATTATGGCTTATTTAAACTTACTGGAAAAGCCACCCCCTCACCCCTAGCAGCATCCCCTTTATTTTTTTAAATTACTTTTCATATTTTTTATGTAAACTTTGGATACTCCTCTTTGAGCTGATTTCAAAAATGTATAATACTTGTAGGTTGAAGTGGTTAGTTTATGAGATAAACAATGTTTCTTTTAAGAGCACAAATTTTACTTATTTTTTATTTTCACCTTATTTGCCTGTACTAAAATGGGTTGTACAACAGTTCAAACTCTTTAATCTTCTTAACTGTGCTATTTATTCTACTTAAAAAATCCATACAACAAAAAACTCTACTTTTTATTAAAGTTTGACATTGTCAACTAGAATTTGTAGTCACTATTGATAGTGTAATTTGGTACATTATTTATTTTGTTTCTCTGAAATGGTTTACTCTTTGCAAGAAAGAATTGAAATTGTAGGTTTATACTACCAAAATAATAATTGTGCATGAGCTGCTGCTAGAATATTCAACGAATTACATGACGGAAGACATGCAACTCATAAGTATGTATTCAACTGATGGAGAAATTTACCACAACAGGGTCTGTTTGCAATAAAGTGCATAAGCGAGAGGGACTCGTAAATAACGAAGCAATCCAAGTGGCAATTTTAGGGCAAGTCAGCTTAGAGGCTCAACAACCCCAATCGTTGTCAACAATAAGTAGAGCGATCGGTGTTTTATCTTCTACAGTTTTCCGAGTTCTACATAAATTCAAGTACCACCCATACAAAGTTAAGTTGGTGCACGAGTTGAATGAAGATGATTTTGATCGTCGTCTAGAGTTTTGCGAATCAATGACGCAAATTATCAATAACAATCCACAATTGTTGAACAATATTTGCTTTTCTGATGAATGCTCATTTTCATTAAATGGCTTAGTAAGTAGGCATAATTGTAGATATTGGGCTGAAAGTGATCCACATATTATGCGTGAATTCCATACACAACATCCCCAAAAGTTAAACGTTTGGTGTGGTATCCTAGGTGACCACATTGTCGGACCTTTCTTCATCATCGGAAATTTAAATGGTGAATCATATCTTGAGTTACTCAGGGAAGGGGTTGACCCACGTATTACAACAATAATAGAAAATGATGATAACCTTTCCGAAGATTTACTGGTATTTCAACAAGACGGAGTTCCCCCCCCCCTGGATGATTTACGAGAGAGGATAGAAAATGAATGTCGACAATTAAATCCAGCCGTATTAAGCAGAGAGGCATTTCAAAATAGATTATACCATTGTATGGAAGTGAATGGTACTCATTTTGAACACTTATTGTAACTTCATAATAAATAGCACAGTTAAAAAGATTAAAGAGTTTGAATTGTTGTACAACCCATTTTAGTACAGGCAAATAAGGTGAAAGTAAATAATAAGTAAAATTTGTGCTCTTGAAAGGAAAAATGGTTTATCTCATAAACTAACCACTTTAACCTACAAGTATTATACATTTTTGAAATCAGCTCAAAGAGGAGTATCCAAATTTTACATAAAAAATATGAAAAGTAATTTAAAAAAATAAAGGGGATGCTGCTAGGGGTGAGGGGGTGGCTTTTCCGGTAAGTTTAAATAAGCCATAATGCTTGCCCCTTCCAACATAAATTGACGTGTTTTTGGATTTTTTCTAAATACCAGTATTACAAAAGTTATTAAAGGTGGATACTTTTATCTGAAAAGCACTGTATATATATTTTCTCGTAAATTCAAGATTCCTAGAATTTACAAAATAATGAAAAGTGCCGTATTTCGTAATTAGGAAAAATTAATTATCCGTAAATTTTATCTATGGAACAGACCTCCTAAATATCAGTTTCCATCCTTTGAAAAATTGTTTCGAAGCCTCCTTATTATATAATATATTTTTCATTGAGATAATTGGTTTTTGATTAGAATATAATATACATATTATTTATGAGTAATTTGCCAAAAATGATTATGTGCTTCGACAAAAAAGAATGCCATCTTAAAGCCGACACTTTCCTCTTCAAAACGCCGTATTACAATTATTTATATCTACATTATAACTGTACAATAGTTTGTACTGTACTCCTTCGCGCTTCAGAAAATAGAGTCGCGCGGATGCAAAACACATACTTAGTTTACCGAATTTTTTCCGGACAAACCTTCCCCTATACGGTGATGTTTTCTATTTTTCTCTACCTTCCTCCCAGCGCAAAATATTGCAAAAATTTCGAAAAAAAAAATTTCTGATTTTTTTTATAATTTGGGAAATCGATAGACTGGTAAACTTTTTTGGTATGACGGAAAAGTATAACTTTTCAATGAAATTCTATGCAATATTTGGTGACAAAAATGAATGGAAGGAGTAAGACTTAAGAAGAATGCGAACTGTACGTTTTGTGGAGCGTCTCGATAACTTATTAGTTATCTGAAGACCCTGAATACAAGTAATTCGTTTGCGTAGCAATGATTTTAACACTTTGGATGAAAACAGATTTCTCTCGGCGTTTTCAGTTGCATGAAAGTACGACGTAACAAATATAAAATGAAATTGAAAATTATATTCAATTTGGAGTTTTTCGAGGAGTCAGAGTTTCTTCATCTCCCTCCGTCGTTTTGATGCCGATGGTTTGTAGAAATCCAAAATATGACATATTATCTTTTTTCAATGTACTTGGTCCGCCCCCTGTGCTCACTACATATATTTTTAATTTGTTATTGTACGCTTCAACCCCATATTATAACTCAGTCCAAATTTCTTTTGAATTGATTACATTCCCAAAAAACTTCATAATTCAACAATCATTGGAATGAATTCAAAATACCTTTTAGCTTGATTATTCGATATACTCTTGCTCAACTTTTGACCAAGCATCATCTTTTTTTTGTTCTTTAAAGAATCGGTTCTATCTCTACAATAAATAGGGTAGTTTCAGCTTCTCTTCTTTCGTCAAATTAGCACTTCTATTATTTTTCCAAAAGCCCACACAAATGAACAAAACATGAATACATTTGCCATGAACTATTAAATTTCATTATATTACGTCACCCTAATTGTGAGACCTCGTAACTTTTTTTCACAGGTAGTATAAAAACACTTTGAGTCTTCTAGACGTAGGAATAGGTTTATGAATATTATTTTTTGTTGCTAATTGCGCTAAAATACTGATTTAGGTAAAACGCGCAGTTGGGTTTATAATTAGGGTGACGCTGTTATCTATGATCTTCACCCATTCGGTTTTCAGGATAATAAAAGACAGTGGTACCAACTTTATATAGATAACTTTCCAAATCGAATATTAATCTGAGTATTTCTTGAGTGAGAAATTTTTATGTTAGTAAAATACGATTCAAGTGAGTATAGGATTTAGGTATCTGAATCCTTGAATCAGGTTGTTGAAATCGGACATAAGAGCTTCAAGAAGTGTCATGACAAGACACTGTCGCCTGAATGGGCTCAAACTATTGAAGAAGGAAGGATGTTGATTCTGTGAAATCTAAGATAAAACCTCTATTCACATATAGCTTTTTAGTATCATAGGGCACAAAGCCTAGGAACGTACTGGAAAGAATATAGACATTAATCTGAGCTGAACAATGCGAATATCTCAAAAACCTATTAGATGGTGGATCTAAAGGAACTACATTCCTCATGAATTAGGTTCATTGTGATCTAATTTTCTTCTCGGCTGTTGGCAATTATATAAATTCATTTGACGATTCCATGTTTTTCAATTTACTTTGTACTATCTTTAAATTGTTTGTTAATTTAATTTTGTGATTTAGCCTGCTAGAAAATATAGCTCGCTCTTGAAAATCTCAACAAATCCCATATCTTCTGCCTTCTTCACTTCATAAAAGTGGAGAGAATCTTCTTTTTTATGAGCTACGCTTTGTGGGACTTTCATGTGAAAAATAAATATAAAATCTATCGACAAAAAATGTTAATGTAATAAACAACTTTATAATGAAATCCTCCAGTATATTAGCTAATGTTTTCAACACAAAATTATTCCTAACTTACCCACTTTTGTTTTTCTTCTTGGGAGTTATGAAGGGCCTGGAACAAAAAGAAAAGCAAAATTAATTTAGTTCTTTCGGGAATATGAATCAGCTTTCTCAGTTTATTCGTGATAGATATACAGAGTAAGTCTTGAAGAAGTCCTAATGATAAAAATAGTTGATAGAGACTTGATAGGTATAAATTATTCATGATCCATGAAGTTGGGACAAATATTAACTTATATCCTATATAGAATGGAAATTGTAATTTTCATTTAAGTCTTGCACTCCGATGTTGGTCTAGCTCTTGTTAATTTAGTCTTGGTCTTACTAGTAAGTTCTTGGTCTTGGACGAGAAATCGCAAGACCTTGACAGATTTTCCTCATCACTAACGGTACTTTTTTTAAAGTTGAACATTCCTAATATCATAAATTTATAAATAATGAATAATTGCTCAATAAATATGCAAATTTAATACGTAACGTTTCGTGAACATAGTACCTATATAAATATAGATTTTCCAGCCCAAGTATGCGAGGAAATTTTAGCAAATGATGCCGTTTTTTTTGTAAAATTGAATCCGTGACAGTGACTTAGGTTAGGTTAGGTTTGTGGTGAGTGGGTCTATAAGGCCCTTCACTGCGACTCACAAGAGTCTATTGTGGCTCACACCTATTCAGATTTCACCAAACAAATTCAGCTTCTTAACAAAGCCGATTATTTTATTTGGTGAATGATATTTCAGGTCCGAGGGCGAGAGAGAGACCCTGCCAAACATCAGATACCAGATTCGAGCCGCGGCGGGGCAGGCACAAATTATATGCTCTGCTGTTCCATCATCTTCCAAACAAAGATGGCAAGTCGGATCTTCCGACAGTCCAAGTTTTAGCATATGATGATTCAGATGACAGTGGCCTGTTAAAAGGCCTGTTAGACAACGTAGGTCATGCCTGCTATGGTCTAACATTTGTTTGGAGACATATTTCGAAGGATGTATAAAAGCCTTTGAATGAACCAATCCAGGAGCGCTATTCTGTAACTCGTTTCGGAGAGAAATCGGTATCGGTAAGACTCAGTTATCGACAGCCGTCGGTAAGTCGCATATGCGGCATTCTGTACCTTTTCACCGACCGATGTCGCGAATTCGAGTCGATGAGAATCGGTATGTCTACCGTGATCTAATGAACCCCACGGTAACCGTTATCGATTTTCGTCGAAAGGAAATTTTAATTATTTGTTGATGTTTGACTGGAATTGCGGATAATTTAAGTGACTTTTCAATATGTGAAGAGTAACTATATTGTGTATAGTGTCAAATTTTCTGCAGCTAAATTTGAATGGCTCTCCTTGTACTGAATCAAATGATCCCTCTGAGCGGTATTATAACGCTTAGTTTTGATAGAGCTAGAAACTCCTTCAATATAATTAATATCTGTACTTATCCTATCTTTAAGACTTGAAAAAAAAGAGATATAAATGTTAACCCCAGATCAATTCTTCAATGCTAGTTGACTCTAAATTTCGAGTTTTTGAGATTGTTAATGTTAATATTAACATGAATTGTATCGTTCATGATAATAGATAAAAGATATGTCACTAGCACTATCTATTATCTAATTATATGACCCTATCTTCCAACCATGCTTCCAACGAAACCAAAATATAACGTCTAATCTTCTTCTTCTTTTTTATCCTTTATTGGGTATTACAAGGGATAATTTGCTCTAATCTTCAACGTGCACTTTGGTTTGTTTACAAATTTGACAGTTTCCCTCATCGCTCATTAGCCACATGTACCGAATCCAGTGACGTCACTTCTATGCCGATAATTTTTGGTTGCAATTCCGAGCGTCGAAAACCGTGGCATACAGAATAGCATTATATTAGTCCCGTCGGCCGCGCAACCGACAACTGTCAATGCCGCGTACAGAATAGCGCTCCTGGTAAATTATGCCAGAAGTCTAAAGCTCTTCTTGCTGTCCAGGTATTTAGTGTTTGTTTGGCAAAACTTATTGCGATACCAATTTGTGGGTTCTGGTCCGATAGAAACACGTGCGGTACCCTCCCTTGCAAGAAAGTCTGCCTTCTCGTTTCCCTCCATGCCAGAATGGCCAGGGATCCAGACCAGCAATACTTTATTGAGTTCTCCTATTGAGGAGAGTCTTTTTTGGCAGTGACTTGACAGTGACTTGAATAATAATTAGGAGTTCCGCAAACTAAAACCCACTCAAAAACTGAATTTTGGAGATCGGTAGGTAATGAGAAAAGCCAATTGATCATCCATGTAAATATGGTACATTCAATGTTTTTTTAAATACCTTATCACAGAGGCATGTCATACGGAGGAGAAATTGAGGTGACATATTATTTTTTGCGCGATCGATATTTTTTGTTTATCCACAGTATCGTTTGTCAGGACGGTAGGTTGTGTTTACTGGTTCCTAAGTCTAACATGTTGGTAAGTGATTTACTTACCGTTCAGACGTCGGTAAGTAAATCACTTACCGACGTCTTAGCCCTACATACATTTAAGTGGTCTTGAATAATTTATTACTTCATTCATTACACAAAAGAAAAAAAAATTATATTTTTTTAATGAACAGAACCGAACAGAACAATATAAAAGGTAATAAACAATTTCGAGAAGTAGAACTGATCGAGAAGTATAAATGTCACTTTTGACATTTCGTTCATTTCGAAGAAATTCAAATTATTTCATCCGGAATTTATTTCAATACGACCTCGTAAAAAATTGGTATAAGCATCTCGAACGTTAAGGGTAATACCGGTCTCCTGCAAAATTGAAGGCTTCGCAACGCTCAGCCTCCAAACATTGCTGTCGACCGGTAAACAACCCTTACCGTTCTTAATACTTAATAAAATATATGTTTTGTTATTGTCTTCCGTTCCCGTAATGTGCCCTTCAACAGCGAATCTATTTTTTGAATTGATAGTTTTACACGATTGGCAGATGTCAAGTTACATTTTATAATCGCATTTATGTGATATCATTATTTTATTGTCGAGTAGCGGGAATCATAGATAAAAAAATAATTATAAATGGGAAACTGACCCGTGGCGCCCTCTACTTGTACGGGTGGCGCCACCTTGAGAGGCCCGTCAGTATCTCTAACACAAATCAGATGGTTGTTAACTTCGCTAACAGCCGAAAAAGAAGATTTCTGTAATTTTGCAGTTTTTGGCGGCATATTCAAAATTAGTGTGATTCCACTTTTATTGCAAAATGACATTTATGGTCCATTTTTTATAAATAAAAAAAGTATACAATAAATGGAACGTTTTTTTACATATTTTAATGACAAACATGGAGGAAAATAAATGTTAGGAATTCAACAACAATGCTGAGAAGTTCAAAGCTGTATGGAAAAATACCTACTTCTGTCACTCTTCATTTAATCAAACATTTTTCCATGAAGATACAGCTTACCGGGTGCACCTCACATTACAGTCGTTCACAATACATATTCTCGACATTGTCTCTTAAAATAAAGATCCCACTGTGAACGATAAAAACCAACTACGAATACTAAACACACACACAAATAAGCAAAATAGTAAGTTATGAAATCAAACAATTTTATTTTGTTAAATCTACATTATATTTAAACTTAAAGTGTAGATTTAACAAAATAAAATTGTTTGATTTCATAACTTACTATGAATCTACATCAAGTAAAAGCCTCATCTATTCAAGCAAAATAGTTTTTAAAAACGGAAACTGGACAAACTCACGATACACGTCAGGCAGTTGTCA
>CAJUYG010002594.1:0-13008 GCA_910591675.1 Galerucella calmariensis | reverse complement strand
CATTGCCTATTACAGGCTAAATAAATAAATTAATTTTATACTTAGAGTCACATTTAAAAAATCCAGGAAATGCAAACGCCATCCATATTTTGGGTCTTCTAGGATGTAAAAAACCATTCAAAATTTGTAAAAAATCTTCATCGTCGGTTAATTCTTCTAATAATTCGTTCATTATGATTGAAATAATGAATTATCAGATATTCAACCTCACTTTTTAAGGTTAACAACTCAACGTCAAATGCCAAAACCCTCTTGAACCGCCTTTGAACGCCCTTCGAGGACCGTTCACGAAAACTTCTATTTGAACCACAGATCAGTAGTGACTGACGTACTTACATCAAAAATTTGCAATTAAACTCGGTTCAACGCAGAACCACAGTTGAACTATGTATGCATCTACAACCGGGCCTAATAGCTGTGATCGTGGGTTAACCAAAGACATTAGGTTAACTATGCTTCATACAACTGGCCCTTAAGCTTTTATTCCTCATTTCTCAAATCATTTTCTCTTATTCTTCATACCTTCTTATTTGCTGTATAAACTGACGACCTTCAGTGATTACCAGCTAAAAACTCAACAAGCTAATCAATTTATAACAATTTTCTGGAATTAATGGAGCTTTCCGATTACGTTACTTACTCACAGTTACTAAGTATATATAACAACTAATTACCATATGCTGACCGATAAGTAATATTAATCACAATTATAACCGAATTATAATTATAACGTCCCATTCCATTTCATAGACTATATATAAATTCACCATTCGCCATGAAATAAGTAATTGAAACAGGCACACGTGTTATGAAAATTGGAACATTCGAATCGATAACTTGATAATTACCGTTCCAATTTATTCACATCGGCACCATATATAAAAGAGGAGGAAATTCAGAAAGGTTTATTATTTCACGAATACAGGATGGTACAGGATTTGGGATATTTGTAAAACCGCAATATTTCCTACACTTTTAACAAAAAGAAAAATATAAGATTTGATACGACATGGACATTATAAGAACTTGACTTAGCAAGAGTTCCAAAATGGTGTGGGAATTTTTAGGCAAACTCAATTTGCTAGTAAAAAACACCTTACTGTTGAGTTCAGGTCACACTGGAATAAAAGAAAATGGAATGGCTGATGAAAAAGCAAAGAGGGGGCCTGTACCCTATTGTACAGTCAGTACCAATATTGGAAGAAATAGGTTAAGCGGAAAAAACAGAACAACTGACGATGGGAAAGATCTAACGGGGCCTGGACAATCAAAGATTATTCTGGGTGACCGCAACATCTTGAGTTCAAACGATTCCATAAGTCAAACAAAAACTGCACTAAGAGTTTTAACAGGGATCCTAACGGGACTTTGTCGCCTGAATGGGCACTTGAAAATACTCAAAATAGTGGAGGAAGAAAAATGTAGTTTCTATGGCATGGAATAAGACACCTCCATCCACATACTTGCGAATTACACAGCCAATGAAACAATAAAAAGTCCAATGACGTTAAAAAAAATTGGAAGTGAATGATGCAGGTTCTTGCCTAACTAACCAATTAAACTTGGAGGTAAACTAAGCCAGTTTGCAGGGCTTTGTTACCCTATTAATCTTAAGAAAAACAGAAAAAGCTATTTTAGTGCGCCACTAATTATTTTCTTTCCTAACAGAAAATTGGAAAGAAAATGAAATTTAATGGTCAGCTAACTTAAAATCTGTTAATTGAGAAAAAAAGAACTTAACTTAACATTCGTTTGAAAAAGCTACTGTGTTAGCGAAACGCGTCACAACTTTAAGGTTAAATATAATGTAGATTTAACAAAATAAAGTTGTTTGATTTCATGAAGAACTTAACGTTTCTGCATAGTGAATAAAATTAACTGAGTAAAAAAAATGTATATAATTACAGCACCTGGGAGATTACTGGATAGAAGAGGGACATTTACCCAAGTTAGGGCATGCAGATATCCTAAAATTCCTCCAGCAAATACGACTAAAGGTGCTACTTTAGTCTCTGAGACTTTTCTCAGGAACTAAGTAAGTAAGGGGGATCTTTTAGGTTTCAGTGAATGTCACCCCAAAATACATACATTCATTCATACAAAGCTGAAGGTAATTGAAAAGCAGATTCCAAGGCTACTAATGCTACAGCAGGAGACGTTATGTACCACCAACCAATCAGTTCAAATAACAATCAAATTGAATTAGATTAGTCCAAGATATACAGGGTGTTCGGAAACTTTTTCACCAAATGCAGATACAGATACTTCATGTTATTTCATGTCCATCTAACCTAATTTCACTAGTTCCATTATAAAACACGTGATATACTTATTGATTTTCAATTCCACACAAAGTGCTTTGCTCGAAACGAGGTTGGCAAATGTTCATAAAAGCCTTTGATCCCGATGAATACACGTTTTAATGGCAACTAAATCCATTTTGAGTGAACAAGCGTGTTTAATTCGTGGTAACCAATAAATATATACGGTTGATTAATAACCTTTAATTGGGTAAATTATAAAATCACCGATTTCAAATACATCACGTTTCAAATAATTACAATTTGCAATTATACTGAATATGGTATTTGTATATTCATTCCAATTTGAATGGAAATAAATGAATACTCAAAAATATTAATAAGGATTACAACATTTATGAAGTTTTTGAGAATATTGAATTAACCCGTCTACAAATTTAGTTCACTCACAAAATTCACCCTCACCAAAAATTTAACAGCGCGGCTGAAGAAGTTTCCACATTATAAAATGGCAGTTAAATTAATGCACAATATGTATGTACCTACCCATATACAGAGTGGAAAGTATAACTGGAACAAATGGATAAAATGAAAAGTTGAGGGTGTCTGCAGCCCCCCAGATAGTTAAAAAGATGGGAAAATCTCTTTGTAATATGCTCCATTGAAAATAAAAATTGACATGTTCCAGGAATGTTGCGATAAACCTTAATTTTTCAAGCTACAGAATTTGTTTCAGTTGTTCTTCTCCAGGTGTCCATTAAGGTGACAATGTCCCAAAGTTAAAACTCTAGGTGCAGTTTTACATTGACCGACGTTTATTTGCTGTCAACAGGTTGTAGTCACCTAGAAATATCTTTGATTGTTGAACGACTAGACCCCCCAATGATCAGATCTTCTCTTTATTTCAACTTTCTCTAATTCATTCAATGTAGCATTAGAGCTGATACCGCAAAAGGGTTCAAACTCCCGGGGTGTTTCAGTAAACTACAGAATTCTCATTACTGTTTGTATCCATTCGTACATAGTGTTGGAATACACTTGGTGTCAAATGACTCTTGATAATCAATTAATTCAACGGAAGAGTATTATTTATTGAATGGCTTGAACGCTAATATTTATAGTGCTCAACATTACACCTCAAATTGGGAATGAACTCAAATTCAGTGAACACTATGTGTTTATACAGAAGAAAGTCAGTGCTACAACACCCAACCTTCATTTTCCTATTTTTCAAGCTACTGAAGAATTGTTGGTTCATTTTTCAAAATAATCCGCTAATCTAATCTAAAGCTGAATTTTTACCCAAGTTGTGAATATTGATTTCATTGGAACATTACAATTTTCAGTGGAATTAAGCTGTTGGCGCTTGTTGAAATGATGAATGTTTGCCTTTATTATTAAATTCATTCCGAATATTGAATAAGCGTGAATAATCGAAAATTAAATAAAAGCCATATCTCTAAAACCAGATTAATGCAATTTCATTAAAAATGAACATCATAACGTAGCAAAAATGATGAATATTCAATTCAATAAAATATATCACAACGGTGTCGAAGTTAACGAAGCTGCAATAGTTGTTAAAATTGTCAACATTATGTACCACAGTTTCCTTTTTAAAAATATGTATTTCAATTGTTGTAGAAAAATTTGTTCAGTCGAAATATTAGTTCATTGAAATATATATTGGTTCAAAGAAATATTAACAGCCGATTTCAATTCTAGGCTGATTTTCAATTTAAATGCTTGGCCGAAAGTGGTCGTGGAATTGAAAAGATTTCCACCAGCGATTCGACTTTTTCAAACGAAAGTATATGTAGTATAGATTACTTTCTTAGATTTGTGAGCAGATTCTGCTCGAGCTTGCGATGCAGTTCACAGGCATAGCTTGGAGCACGTGAAATGCAACAGTTTTTTGTCCATAGCTTTTTTAGATTTGATTGTACTGAAAAACTGTGGGCATCAGAATTGTAGGGGATTTAATACTATCGAACCACATTAATACAAGATTATTGTGGGTGCCGAGATATAATGACATTTCTGGGATAAACCGAGAACTGAACCAGTCGTTGAGATAAGAAAGAAAGTGCTCCGGAGTCGAATACAAAAATGGGAACCGGGTCAACATAGACTATAGGACAGAAACACTTCAAGGCAGGTACTCAGCAAAACCTTCATGTGTTAAACGGGCCGAAGAACTATTGAATATCAGTAGGAATCCGTGCAGTTTATCCAACGGGTCATACCCTGGTAAAAACACGTACAAAAATTGGGCTGTATAGCGGTGATCTCAGCTGCAGACTTTCGGGTGTAATAATCGAGACAAGAAATTTTCGGCCAATGTGCTCATGAAAGATATGGCACACATCCAATGGACCTATATCGTCTACTCGAAGGTACGAGAATAGCTAGGTGGGTGAACTGAATGTGTGAATGGAAAAAAGGAAGAAAGATGATCTAAGTTCCTTAACTGGTGTAATAGTAAGTCACTGTCATTGATTATCCAAGTGCACAGATTGAGGAACTGATTTGCATAGCTAAACCAAAAATTGCTGAATTGAATACTCCTGAAAGTGTGCCAGTGTATCTGCTAATTCTAACAACATAAGGCCGATGAAAAAATATTCTCATTATTCATACAGACGCCGGCGCCCATGACCAGATAAAGGTTTGCTACTGGTAGAGTACCTACTTATCCAACCCATCAAGTCTTAGTCTATTTTGAATTTTTGGGAAAAAGCTTAAATTCAAATTTTTCGGTTAGCTCATAATTATAATGTTTGCTCTACTGATTTTCCATTAAATATAATCCCACCATATTCAAAAAGTAATACTTGAAAGGTAAATCCCCAACGATTTAGGAGGTATTTGGAAATGAAATATTAAGGCAAAACTAATATTTAATGGAAATAATTTCATTTCACTGCACTATTATTTCGAAAATATGAATATGAACAGTCGGAGGTCGCTAGTATAAAGCCCTTCAGCAAACTTTGCAGTGTGTAAAAGCCGAACAGAATAAATTAATTATTTGAGTTGCTGTACATATTTATGAGAAATCTCGAGACTCGAAAAATTTTAATTATAAATTGACATTCTTTAACGTGGAATTGCAATAATTACCAAATGGTGACCTATTTTGCGACTTGATATAAAGAGCATTTTAAAAAACTATTCACTCGACATAATTCTAAAGGCATCACTTCTATTGAAAATGGAAAAATACGTTAAAACTCATTTGAATAGTGACTTTTTTGCTCATATATATACATACACACGTTATAATTATTTTCTACTACCGTGCGCAAAAGTCCAATTTTCCGCACTCATTCCAGTGTGCAGTCACTTTTCCGAAGATTTGTTGAGAGTTTTTTGGGGAGTAGGTATACTGACATTTGAATATTTAGAATATATATTTGTATGATTGCAGTTTACCAAAGACTGAAAAATTAAGAGATTTATTAGAATTCCACTATAATTTTTAATAAAAAGAAGCGTATGTTTCAATAATTTTTCAATGGCCTTACCAAATGAATGTCAAATAATAATAATTAATTGGTTGATATGTATTTAATAATGAATGCTTCTTTTGGGTTTTTTTACGCATGCTGACGCTGACGCATCGTTTGGTCACCTGCAAGAGCGTGCGGAAAAGTATCACCATCCGCACTAGTTAGCTCATAGTATATTACGTGGTGGGGACTTTTATCATTGACCGAGCACCAAAATTATTTCGCGATGGGCTTTGCCCCAAGCGGACTACTACCACGCGCGTTTTTTAAAGTTACAATGGCAACATCAACAACTCGAGAAACGAAGTCTAAATGAAAATTATTTTATTATTGATCTGACAGGAAAACTTTGTAACGTCAAAACCTTCATTCGAACAATATTTAACAATTTTATAAATGAAAATGGAAAGTAGAGTTGGTATTTTTTGATATATTAACATTTCGATTTTTCAAATTTTTTTCAAATTATTAATGTTAACTTTCTCAGAACTCAATGAGGTTGAACTTCCATTTAAATGCGAATTAGTTTATGTTCTCCTCATTTCCATGACAACGCAATTCAACCATTTCACGTTATTAGTTCTTATTTCCATTTCTTGTTATTGTAGTAGTAATAGATACCAGTATTTATAATTTCAAAGTGCACCAATAAAAAAAATAACGTAAAGTATTCGTGGATAACTGATATCTAAAACACTTGCTCCGGCTTCGCCGTCGTGCTCGGAAAATCGCGCGTGTTTTAAAGACCTTAATATCCACTTATACTTCAATATACTATTTCGTTACGTCATACATTGTCCAGCTTGCTCTCTCATTCATGAAATGGATGAGATGGAATTATGCCGTCATTAACGTATTTCTTATCTAAGGTCGACATAAATTTTATCTGTTACTTTTGACAATTCAGTTGTCATATTTTGAAAACAATTCTTAACATATGCCATTGATTATAATTTTGAGGTTAAGTGTAAAATAACATTCAACAAATATAAGACATACGTAAAACAGCAGAATACGTCACCGATTATGACCTAACGGCAAAGGATAGTTGAACAAACTATACCTACATTTTTCAATTAAACGTCAGTGTATGTCAAAGCTCCCTGTTATATTTTCCTAATTAAACGTCAGTGTATGTCGAAGCTTCCTGTTATATTTTCCCATTTTCTGGTTTATCCGGTAGGCGAGAAACAGTTGTGTGTCACACTTGCAGGAAACGCTTCAGTAGCCCTAGACTATTAGATGCACGAGCGAGAGTAGCGAAATTAGGCAGCTGATAGTTAGGGTGTGGAATATTTATTGCAATTGCGGTTATTTTGGAATTCGTCAGGATCGTATTTTACAGTTATTGCTTTGGATACAGTTTTTTTATTTGAACTATGTATTTTTCTCTTCGAACTGATTTATTTTTCATTTAATTGAATTGAATATTTCCAGTATGGATGGAATTGTAAGAAATTGAATCATATTTCATGGACTTGTGAGCAATGTACTCGGCTCATGAGAGTATACATAACATGCGATATTATAATTTATCATTTATTCATTCAACTACTTGAATTTCGTGGGAAAACTCGCAATACCCTCTATCAGCCATATTTTTAATGAGGTTTCCGTACATTTGGGATCATAGCATGAAACTATGTTAAATCTTTTATTCGCATGATCATTCATAATACTTGAAAAACGAAATTGAAAAATCTCTCACTTGATACGCGAAGAAGGTATGACAATTTATTTTGGAAAACTGCACCATAATGTTTAGATTAGATTTGATGAAGTGGCTAATTAACCAATTGCTCTGCGACCTTTTCAGATCTAGTCTAGATTACATTATCCAGCCTGACTCTTTTTGATCAGCCATGAAGTTGAACCTTTTATGTAGTTTTTTGCATTTTATACCAATTTTCTATAAGTCTGCATTGAAAAATACGTTCAACCCTGAATTTTCACACTTTTGCACTCATCCTTCCTCTTTTAATCGCAATTCTGGTATTTTTGTATAAACAAAATCACAAAAATGAAGTCGTTATTTCAGTTATTTCAACCCACCACGACTGTGCTGGGGCACACGATTGGTCATTGGATATTGTTGAAGAATTTTATCGAGTATACGATATTCAATGGTTAATTTCCAACCAAAAATGTTCCGCTGCCATAAATTCTGATGATTCCACAAACGTACCAATTGAATTCAAACGCGTTGAAGTTCCTAATGGATAAAGCCATGGGCACACCATGCTTTTCATACGAGACATGTTCCCGCGTGGGCAAACCATCTAGCCTATTTGTGTGATATTCGAAATTAATATGCTAAAAAAATTCCCACGAATCCACAATCAAAACGTTGAATGATCAACAATGGCAATCTATTCGGCATAAACCAGATAAAAAATTAAAACAAATCAAACCACAAGTTACAACAGTCATCCCTACCTCCAATAAAAGAAGATACCAAGTTATACTGAATAGACTACGTATCGGGCACACAGATTTAACACACCAACACCTCATAAAAAAAGAACCCGCACCCACCTGTCAAAACTGTCACACAGTGATCAGTGATCACAGTGAAACACATCCTACTGGAATGTCCAATGTATGACATAGCAAGAAACTCCAACAAACTAGAATCCAACCTAAAAAATATACTATCATCAAATAAAAATGAAGCCCTTGGCTATCTAAAAGACATTGAACTTAAATCAAAAATTTTGAAGAACTTTTACAATAATTGTAATGTGGTTGTTACGGGGTGGTATTCGACGTGGATCGGCCTCTCAACTGATGGTGTTGCTGGTCATTCGGAGGGTCATCTTACAGGAATGAAACAACTACCTGTAGCACTGGGATACGTTCTATTTATTACTTAAACTTACTACTATACATTATACTACTTATTACTTATGAATTGTGATATTCATATTAACATTAACACTTATATTAATAGTGGTTTTTAAAATACTATCGTTTGCATATTTATACGACAAGTCAAGTTCATCATAAGTAAATATAAATAATACTATTTATGTTTATTTCACGCTCTGAACTTGACTTCGTACGTGCGACCTTCCTACTTCTATTTATGTAAAGATTCAACGTTCTTATGATTTATTGAAATTAGCTTCAAGGGAATTTATGTTTTTCATTTAAACATTATTGTTAACTTATTATATTGACCAAAAGGCATCACATAATTATTTATTTCTCTTATTCTTATTTTATTGAAAACTTGTAACTATTACTATGAAATTGTATTGTCTCCCCGCTGATAACGCATATTAGTTGATGCGTGGTGAATAAATGTTTTTGGTATAAAAAAAAATTACTATTACTTCTCAGATCCTCTGGTTTTGAGGATCAAAACACCAAAGTTTCACGAACTTGTCACTCATAGATGGTTATGCCTACATCTAAACTAAACCTACTAAACATTGCATAAAATGTCAAATGTACTTTTAACACTTATATCATAAATAACTATTATTTAATTCACTCTCTACTTTATAAAATGTAGGATCCAATCATTTTACAAATGAAGCTTGATTTGTTTTCTTAAACCTCTCACAATATCAAGAAAGTCTTGTCGAAAGGAAGGAATTAGGGATAATTGAATGGTTATTTCATTACGATTTAGGAAAGAGCCGACAATTGTCTTTCCAATTTTGTTGAGAGAGATTTAGAGCGGAAAGACACGGATTCTTCTTTAATTGTTTTTCTTCCATTTTTTTTTTCAAATGAATAGCAGCATAAAACAGTGACAACTTGTTTAATCAGTACTTGCCAAATAGCCTTGACAAGAATCCATTTATTTCAACCATCCGATAGTGTCGCTAAATTTCATTTCATTCCAGGTCTTCCCGGTCGGAAAATCAATGGGTGTGACGGTTTAAAAAATGAATGGCCAGTGAAGGTTTAAATGAACGGCCAGTGTGCTGCTGTTTAATAGTACTTTAGAACTTCACATTTTTGAATTTATAATACCTCTTCAACCAGAAATATGACAACATCTATAACTCAACATTGAATTTAGTAAACAAAAACAAACATTCATACTAGTAGCATTTATGAGGGAAGAAAATATAAAAATACTCATATTACATTTAACCTATAGGCCAAGAGCCGGGTATTTTTTGTAAAAAATGTAAGGGAGCATGTGTTTTTTTTGAATGTGTCCAGCGGTGTCCCCTGAATGTAAATCCAAGTTAGCGTCATAGGGGGGGCTTCACTTCAGCCTCCATCTTAAAAAACACGTTTTAAGGAATATCTCGCGAATCACGCATCGTACGACAAAAATTGCGGAGATTATTATTGTAGATATTTGCCATCTTTTTTATTCGAAATTTTTTCTTGTATAACGCATAGGTTTTTAATTATAGCGCTCCAAACTTTTTTCAATATGTTTTTTGCTAAATATTTGGTTATTTGTCAACGATGAATTAAAAATAGTGATAGCTGAATTGTGGAGCATAAAATTTTCTATAAATTTCACTGGAAACTTTTTCCCGTAGCATTTATAGTTTAGGAGCTGCAGCTTGGTAAATCTTGCACCTCGAACATTATCAGTGGCAATATAGCTCGTTGTATACGAAAACCATTTCATGACGCATAAAATGGCATGAAGTGTTCAAAAAAATGTCAATGCAGCTGTGTACCAAGTCAATTGGAATTATAAATAATGTGGAGAATAACTGATAATTGATCGATCTTTATTGTTGCTTAAAACGGTATTATCAGTAGTAATACCACTAGGGTTTTGATAATACCGAGATAATTTTGAGTATTTATCAAGACCCAAGGAGTATTCGATAAGATAATTTTTTACTTTGTAGATATCAAAAAATTGATTGTCAATCTGACGTTTAATAAATTATTAGTTATAATCAAACAAATATTATTCACTTTTATTCAAAACTACAGTTGTGAAAAGTAAAATCGGTAAATTAATTGAATCGTTAGATGCAATACCAAATATTCGCGACATTTTTAATCCAGTTGTCAGTTTGACGTTTAATTAATTTTTAATAAAAAATAAACACCAAACTGAAAACACCACATGTAGGGTATTATCGCTGTAATACAGCGGTGATTGGATGAAATTTGACACATGACTTGAAATTAAGTAATTTGATTGGTTACTATATTCAGTAAAAAATTATCATAAAAATTTTCAATGTAGCAAAAAACAATAGTGCATCACACTACATCGTAAGAATTGTTATTGTTATTTTTAATATTATTATTAATATTATCAATTAACGTTATGCTTGTATAATGCCTTTTTTATATTGTACAGTATTATTTCATATTGTATATTATTATAATATATTGTAATATTAAAATTGATTTATTTTTTAATAGAAGAATATGAAGGTTGATATTCAATTTGAATTTTTTTTTCAAATTTAACGTGAATCTGAGTGTTTCGAAAAATCGCTAACCTGTTTCAATTGTTGCAAATTTTGTAAAATACTGTGTTTATTCGTGTGCGTTATACAAAAAAAAGTTTCGAAGAAAAAAGATGGCAAATATTGGTTATAATCTACAATATTGATCTCCACAATTTCTGTCGTACGATGCTCGGTTCGCGAGATATTTAATAAAACGTGTTTTTCAAGATATCGGCTGAAGTGAAGCCCCCCACCATACGCCAACTTGGGATTTACATTCAGGGGACACCCCTGAACATATTCAGAAAAAAAAAATACCTGTTCCCGTACATTTTTTTCAGAACCTACTTTTTTGCCTGGGGCTCTTGGACTACTAGTCGAAACAAGTAATTGGGAAAGTATATAATGGAACAGCTATTTGTGTATCAAGAGCAGAAAGTAGTACTTTGGCAGTCGAGACCTCCAAAGGACTTTCTGCTCGAAATCACACCAAAATAAAACTAATTGCCATAGTTTGTACTTAGCAGTTTCCAGATTGCAGTTTCGTGTACCTTTGTACGTAGGCAACACTTATTACATTAATGTCAGATATTTTTTAGATTCTACCATTCCTCATTAAATTATTACGGAAAATACTGTTGGATGCTTGAACAAATTGGAAAATCGACCAAATAGTATATTACATAACGTGTACGGAAAATGACATTTTCACACGAATGGGAAATATTGTAGCACGAGGCATGAGCCGAGTTCGACAATCACACGAGTGTGGAAAATCACTTTCGCATGAGTAATGTACAGTATTTTTCCTAAGATCACGTGATAACTTCACCAAATAATATGTAATCAACATCTGACATATTAATACACAAAATGTGTCAACATAAGTCAACATAATTGATTTCAAAATTAACAATAGTGACAAAAATTCAATTAGTTTAACTATATAATATAGGTAGGTTATTACAATTATTGATTTATTGAATAATTATAGAAATTGGAAGTGAAATTATAATAGTTCATCATACTTCGTACATACTTATCATGAATACATTTCAAGATGATGAAATTTTCCTACTATTATAACAGGTGATTTGGATTAGTTGGTACAACATCGGACGGTTGATGTAGGGGTCTCGGGTCTAGCATACTTCCAGAGATGATAAAAAAAAATTTTTCACGGAAATGTATTGGTGGATGATAATTTTTAAATTTACCAAAATCAGCCATCCCCACCCCTTCCCTAGGGGGGGATGGGGGGGTCGACACCGTGAAAAATTCGTAAAAATGAATTTTTAAATATGGAATTAAATTCTACGTATTTTTTCACGTATAACCCTAAAATTTCATTTCAACAACTTTTTTTTTTAAAAAGTTATGCGGAAAAAATGTTTTAAAAAAATTGATAATTCCATAAGTATAAAAATCTTTATTCCGTCTTTACGAATAAAAATAAAAATTTGATATTTGGCATATGTATATTTAACAGAATCACTGAACAAAATAACATAACTATCCATCCCCATCCCCCCCATAGGGGGGGATGGGGGGGGTGTCACCTTCAAAAATTCGTAAAAATGAATTTTTAAATATGGAATCAAATTCTACGTATTTTTTCACGTATAACCCTGAAATTTCATTTTAACAACTTTTTTTTTAACAAAGTTATGAGGGAAAAATTTAAAAAAAAATCGATTATTTCATAAATATAAAAATCTTTATTCCGTCTTTACGAATGAAAATAAAAATTTGGTATTCGGCATATGTATATTTGATGGAATAAAATTTGCGATAAAATAAATTATATGCAAATATCATACCATAGGGGTAGAGGGTGGGGGTGAG
>CAJUYG010002593.1:0-29758 GCA_910591675.1 Galerucella calmariensis | reverse complement strand
TCGTGAAATAGCATGAATTAGTGTTGAAAAAGTACAATTTTTTGAACTAAAATTGTGATTTTTGAAGTAATTACTGGATGATCCAGCGAAATTTTTGTTCTAATCTGCCTTATTAAAGGTAAGCTTTTAAACAAATCTAAAATTAACATAAAATTCCGAGGGTCGCGAAGTCTACCGGAACCCTCATTTACAATTTACATTGAAAGATGAAAAAGAAATTTTAGGGAATGCATTTTTAGTTTTATGGTTTTGGTTACGAATAGTTTCACGGAGGGATACCTGTCAATTCTGTCATTAAAACATCATTAAAATTATTTACATAAAAATTGGTTGTCTTTCAAATATGTATTTTATAAAATTAAAAGTGGTAATTTAAATGATGTTATGAAGAATCTAACTGAATTTTTTTTATAGATAGCGAAAATACATGTTGTTGATCACTTTCCTGTAGAGTGCGATATAGTTAAACTGTTTTTTGTATAAAATATCGGCCCAAAAAGTGATGGCTCAAGTGGAGAAAGAAATCTTTTTTTGGATTTTTTTCTGTAAATTGTGTATAACCCGCAAATTTTTCAACGGATAATTTTCAAAATAGGTGAGTACTATCGATTTTTCACAAAATCAGTCAAAGAATCGTGTTTCCCTATAGTTAGTAATGTACAGGGAAATTGATAATGGAATATGGATTATCCAATTTTTTTGACAGTGTCCTTCATATTATATAACATTGAAAATCGAAAAGTGACCTTGCTCCTGTTCAAGAGGTCCACTATCACACTGATCACAATTTTTATACAACGATATCGGAACTTGCAATGCGCTGAAATATAGTTCCTACAATGGTAAAATTCACTCACATAATTCTTTTTTTTTTCATGATATATTCCGCATAAGTAAATGCACAATGACATACATTTTTGCAATACCCATGTCACAAAACAGTCTGTTTTGTAACCTATGTGGCTGCTATTTTTTAACACACAACTTGGCACAAGTGCTAGTGCTAGACTGCTAGTACATGGCTAGTACCACAGCCAAAAAAATAGGAAAAAATCTAGTTTAGTAGTACAACGCGGATTTTGATGAAATATTTTTTTTAAGTAAATTCGAGGTCGCTGAACATGAAAATAAAAAAAAGTGTGTGATCTCTTACCAAAAACAAGTTATAAATTTTTGAAGATGTGTTGAGATGACCACTGCACTGGTTTTATTGACACATTATAACTTTTATAATGATCTGTTATAGCTGCTACACAATGTTAGTGATACATTGTATTTGCCTTTTACGATATAAATCTCACACACACATTAAAAAAACACTATGATATTGATATATATCTCTTGTAAACTCTTTTTTAAATTTCCTAGCCACATTGTTAACAATGATTTCAGCGCATTGCAAATATCAATAGCATTGTATGCAAATTGTGATCAGTGTGATGGTGGACCTCTGGAAAAAATTGCTGTACATTACTATATCAGCAAATTGTATTTTTTTTGTCATTTTCTAATATGGATAATGTATAAAATGGATGACTGATAATACTCTATTTAGGTTATTCAGGTTCTTCTTAAACTTTCAGATATTAGTTTTTGGTGTAACATGTAAATTTTAACATGGAAGGATGTAGATGTTGGATTTTACAAAGTAGAAAATGTTCATTTTCTAGAAAAAGTTCCTGTAAAATTTGTATGATGCAAAATACCAGTGATTTTGGCTTACAGATCAAGGTTGGTCTGATAACTTGGAGTTTTTGAAAAATACATTTCTTCTGAATGGATCTAATTCAGTACATACATACAAGGAGGCAGTGTTTACTTCTGCTAAGATTATTGTATGGAATAATATGGTAGGTATGCTATTTTTGCTATTTCATTCCAGCCCACACTCTCTTGTTTTATGAAGTATGGTCATATTTAGGTGTGTTCTAACAGCAATCATAAACTGTCAGAAACGATCGGATAATTTTTGGCTATTGCAATCTGATAGGAATTATGCGAAAGTAAACTTTGTTGGCTATGATGATGAGTTATTTTCTGAAGTTTATGAATGCAGTTGGAACAGACCTATTTATGTGTTCACTTTGTATTTTGTTGCTTCTGATTTTTACATCCATTTATATTTATCCATAATTTTAAAAATATCTGGATTGATCACTTTGATAACTTTTCCGCTATTCCAAATTCTTTAAATTCTTGAGTTTTATCCGGTGACAGTTATATACTCTGATGTATTTTTTGTCTTTTCATATTGTGTTATACCATGTTACTTGAAATATTTTACATTTTTTATACTTATATATTTTATATTTTTTATACTTACATATTTTATTTTGTATATATTCAATCTTTAAATATCTCGTACATAGTACATAATTAGATTCACCTATATGCATTCTCACACACAAGCAGAGTGTTCTGCTTTGTAAGTATACTTCCAATTTGTATTATATTTATATAGATAATCCTATAACGATGTACCTATATTATTATCCCTATACTACTTATCTCTCATACTCATACACATTACTCTTATACTATGTCTTATTTAGTTGTATCTCTTCTGTATCTTATTTTATATTGTATAAACCTCAAATAGAATTAAATTGCCTATCACGCACAAGCTGTATCTACATCAGCTTCTGTGATTATTTCTGTTTATTCATAAAATATTGGTATGCATTGTAAAAAAAAACTTTCTATTATTACTGAATAAACATTATTATTATTATTATTATCAGTAATGTTTTGCAATGATATATTCTTTGCTCAATAATCATATTATGAACATTATTGTATTAATAATGTAACTTGTGCATTTCTGTACCTTATGATCTTTATACTTCTCATTTATTTCTCTAGAGACCTAATGAATGGAATGGAACCCACAATTTTTTGATGACTACTTGAGTTTTATTTTTATGGAAACAGGGAACTTCAAATTTCATAGGAAACCCAATTATTGGTTGTTATTGGAAAGGCAACTCTTGGTGAGTACAGACAAATTATACCTCAATAGTTGGTACACAGGGAGTGAATGAGTCATGGGTTACCTCTGTAAATTTTCCATCAGTTGATAGGTAGTTACTGCAGATTTCAATTTTTTTTCACATTTAAAATCAATATATAAAGTGGACATAACATCTAAAAATATCAATTGTCAGCTTTAAAAGCAAATGTGTTACAAATTATGAAATTATAATTGGGCCAAGGAAACAAAAATGTACATAGTTTTATTGGTTATTCCTTTTGCCAATTTTGGGAATCCACAACCTCTTCTCATATCCCCCTCAATGTATCCTATATTCTTCTGTTTCATGTTCCGGTAATTCACTACTTATTTGTTCTATTGGACTTACGTCAAATTTTGGTATTGATTTTATAGTCAACACAAAATTTAATCCATTAGAGAAAACTAATAGATCTTGAAGTTTTGTTCCATAGGTTGATTATTGTTTTTTTCTCTTATTTTTTGGGAATCAAACCACAATAATAGGAAAATAGTTCTTTTCCCACAATTTACGAAATTACAAAGTGTCACTTGGCCCAAGCCGTAAGAAAAGATTTTTTCCTACGCGACATATTATATTTATATGGAAAGTCAAATAAAATCGACAAAACCTTAGTAAGTATGCTACTGTCATCTTTAAATACCTACTTAGTTGTCACAAAACTGTCAGATAATATTAGAAGTTTTTAAATTGTAAAAGGTAGTTTCAATCGTGCTTTGATAAAAATCCCAATTTCTATTGAAACGATTAGTTTAACAGCGACATATAAGTACTTATTTATGATATAAATAATATGGATACTGATAATAGTGACGATTTTAATATTACTCCGCCAGAGATATTGGAAAAAGCTGCAAAAGTAACTTTAGATTTGTTGCGGCAATTTCAAGAAAAAAGTATAAATTGGCAAACGAAAAATTTGTAGAGTGGTAAAGAAATACAAAACTACAATCTTTTTCGGAAAGGTACTTTTGCTATATTTAGAAAATTCGTCAAAAAAATTAAAGGCGTGTAGACTTTGCTCACAGTTTGTGCAGTTGTAGACAAAGTATAGTGTGCAACATGTGGGGAAAGTACTTTTCTCACTCGTGTGTTTACGGCACTCGCCCTTCGGGCTCGTTCCACTAACTTCCACACTAGTGAGAAAAGTTGAACTTTCCATACTAGTTGCACAATATACTATTTTATATTTTTTATTCCGACGTTTTGGTAGCGTTCCAGCTACCGTTGTCAAGATAAATTAGTTATTAAATAATTTTTGGTCCCCATCTGACAACGAAAAATTTTGACAACTAGACAATAATATTTTGAAGTTTGAGACAATTTATAAACAATTGAACTAGACATATCAAGACTCAATACCCTTCAGTGATAATAATAATTCAATTGACAATTTTAAAAAAACAACAATACTGTATGTTTGGGGTTTATCAGAAAAAATTTGTCAATTGATTATTTGAACTAGCTTTTAATCTTAACAATACACTGATATTTTATTTTGCGGGCAAGTCCACATAAAAAATGAACATGAAGATATTTTTTTATATTAAAACTACAGTATACATTCACATTAAAAAATACAGTAATGAAAATACAATACAAAGATGAAAATGAATATAATTAATTTTTTCAATCCACACCGCGTAATGGGTACTACATCTGGATATTTTTCGTGAAATTTTGCAATTGCATACTGATACGGAACTTCCCCAATACCATAACCCTTAATAAGATATATACTCTTTGTTGAAGACTTAACATTGTTGTCAAATATTTATTAAAGAATGAAAATTCGAATATTATCTATAAAAGTTGACAATTACTTGGTACATCGTAAACGTCACTCACTAAATTAATACATTAATACATGTGTTGTACACGTTTGTTAATAAAGACATTCATTCATTCATTCAATACATTATTTTTGAACTTAGTGCAAACATTCATACAGTTTTCATCAAACTGGCTCTAAATTGTAACAAGTTTTGATTTTATGTTATTATTTATTTTATTTAATTTTATGTGGTTTTCCAGAACAATCGAAACTTTCTCTCAAGAATTCCATTCTTCACTAAAACTAATATTCAAACATTTTTCACCTATAGGATACCCCATCCATGGACACATGGTAGGTATTTAAAAAATAATCATCAAAGTTTACGTATATTTTGGATGAGAAATTTTTTTATGCTTTGTGGATCAAATTTCCAGGGAACTTTTTTTAGCATTTCCAACAAGATTTTTTTAGTGGTAGCAAAAAAAAATAAGTCGGGAAAAAATGTACCTACTATAGATATATGTATAAAATTATTGCATACATGTTGTAACTTGTGTATTTTTGTACTTTGTGATCTCTTCACTTAGCTTTGATTTATTTCCTTAGACACCTGATGCATGGGATGGACCCCACAGCTTATACATAGTCACTTTTATATTGATGAAAAGACTCAACTTCAAATTTCATGAGAATACCAATTGGATATAATAGGAAATTCATTTTTTGGTGAGTACAGATAAAAATATAAATAAACTGCTTCACAAAATTGGAGAAAGTTCATAAATTCGTTGATTGTGTCTTAACAAATTATTATTTTTAGTCACCAAGTGCTTATATGTTATAAATTGAATGTTTATTTTTCTATGTAAGCATTTGTTTGCTCTTTGCGTTAAAAGTTTGAAATTCGCGCGGAAATTGAAAATGTAAATGGTTATGATAACACAATAGCTGAAGCATTAGAAAATTTGAGACAAAGATATTACTTGTGCATTGATAACAATGGAGAACCTCTATTGTTATTTTAAATGAAGTATTGTTTCTTCAGTCATTGATTTTGTTGAATTTCTAAATATATAGGCTGTCTTTGAACTATATGTGAATTTATTTCTTATCCTATAGTAGGACCTTACGCTATTATAGAACAAAACTAATGCTACACAATGTTATATATTTGTAATCAGAAAATGCAGCGCTACCCAAAACTATAAAAAATATTCATTCTTTTTTTAATTTCTTGGGAAATTGAACCACAATATTTTTAAATTCTTTATTTCAACGTTTCGGTCTAGTTGTCAAATTTTTTCTGTTGTGTCAGTTAGGGATAAAAATTAATTTCTACTTATTTTTTCTTGACAACGGTAGCTGGAACGCTACCGAAATGTTGAAATAAAGAATTTGAAAATATTGTGGTTTAATTTCCCAAGAAATTAAAAAAAGAATGAATAATATACCACAAGGAACATACAGAAGATATAAAAAATATGTCTACTGTATACAAAATTCAGTCAGTTGTTATATTTTGGGTCGGTACAGGTGAAATAATAAAACTTTTATTTGAAACTTTTTTTTATTTCCTTGATTAATGAAAATAAGTGGGGGTTAGAATATGATGAGAAACCCTCTACATCATTTAATTGGTTATTCCTTCTGCTATTTTTGGGAATCCACGATAATTTTTCGTATCCCCTTCAATTTAATACTTTTGACATCAATTTTTATGGTATTACTTTACAGTGTATCCTATATTCTTCTTTTTCCTGTTCAGGTAATTCACTACTTACTTGTTCTATTGGAGTTTTGTTTGATAAATTAATTATTGTAGGTATTTGGTACAAAGTAAAAAAACTAAACTAGCTTCGAGATAATAATAATAATTTATGAACAAATGAACTAGAAATATCAAGACTCAATACCTTTAGTAATGAAAATAATTCAATTGACATAGGTAATTTTTGAAAATGAACAATTATGTATGTTTAGGGTTTATCAGAAAAAATTGGTCGATTAATTACTTAAACTAGCTTTCGATTTTAACGATACACTGATATTTTGTTTTGCGGGCAAGTCCAATTCCACATGAAAAATGAGAATAAAGATATATTTTTTTTTTTCATAAATTCGTCGATTGTGTTTTAACAAATTATGATTTTTAGTCACCAAGTGCTTATATGTATCGAATGTTTATTCTTTTATGTGAGCAAGTAACACCTAATAAAAACATAATCTATCGCTGAAGGATTTATTTCCAAGCCCCCCCCCCCCACACACACATACTCAATTTTAAACAACCATTTGAGGTTGTGTACAGGGTTTCTCATTATATTTTGACCCCCACTCATTTTCATTAATTTCGGGAATACAAAAAAAGTTTCAAATAAAAGTTGTATTATTTTATCTGTACACCAAAAATGTAAAAACAGACTTGTATAAAGAGAGTGCCCAATAAAATGCATCTTCAATACTTCAAATCGGACATCCTGTATTTTTTATAGTTTTGATTAGCCCCGCATTTCCTGATTACAAATATACAACATTGTGAAGCATTAGTTTTCTTCTATGATGACGGATGGTACTACAAAAGGGTAACCATAGAGCTTCCTACTATAAGATAAGAAATAAATTCACATATACTTTAAAAACAACTAACAATATAGGCTCTCCATTGTCATCAACACAAGAAATATTTTCGTTTCAAATTTTCTAATGCGTCAGCTATTGTGTTATTATGACCATTTAAATTTTCAATTTCCGCGCCAACTTTTTGACGTGATAGAGTTGATTTTAGTTTTTGAATCAAAATACACTCAGGAAATTGATTACTTAAATGTTCCTATCGGCTACGACATTATGTGGCGGTGCTCTATCCTGCTTCCATATCATACTATTTAATTTTTCACTTAAATTGAAAATATATCTACTTTTTCATCTGCAGTATAATCCATTTTGGTATAAGCACTGAAAGCTCATAATAAATTAATAAGAAATGTCAGTTACATAGCCACCTGTAGTTACCCTTTTGTAGTACCATCCGTCAATATAGAACAAAACTAATGCTACACAGTGTTATACAGAGTTCGGCAAAAGTCCGGGACCGGACAAATATCGAGGAAAATATAAGTTTTCTGAAAAATCTTTTTACACCACAAATTTTACTCCAGCTTTAACTATAATTTGAAAATATTTTGAAATATACAGGGTGTTCCAATAAAGTGTGGCGTATCAAAGTTATTATTTTTTCTTATAAAACACCCTATATCCATCCAAATAGTTGGACATTCGTTGAAAGTATTCCACAATAGAGTACCAAATAGCTCTTTACAGGGTGTTCAGAATTTTCAGTTTCAATATTAGATCATTCAATGTGCAGAATCAGGCTTATTTTAAATGGAACACCTTGTATTTTAATAATTCATCATATTCAAAAAAAATGTCCTCTTTCGAATGGTGTGAGGGTGTCCTATTACTATTATACTATTATACCTATTATACTTTTCATGCAATTTACAATTTTCTTAAATTGTATGCTAAATCGATTTTAAAACATCTGCAATTCTCTCTAAATTTGTTTGCTAAATTGAATACAGTTACTTTCTTGAAGTGCATCGCTAGAACCATCTTCATCAAAGTAGTCAATGTGGCAGGTAAACCCGACATCTTCAATCCCAGAAATAATATCTTCAATACTTTTTACAAAAAAGTCATTGAAATAATTAGCTAATTCCTGTTTTTCTCCAATGAGAACTTTTTGATCATTATGTTCAAATTGAATACCATTATCTGTAGTAATAACCCAAGGACATTGATAATTGTTCGAAACAATTTCCTGACAGATTGCGAAAGCTTGTTGCTTGGCTACAAGCAACAAGCTTGAGAAAGTTGTCATAAAGTTTTGAGCATTTATCAATGTCCGAGGGTTATTCGGATAGAAAATTTTTTGCTAATTATAGAAAAAATACAGAGCTAAAACAAATCGTGACATTTCGAAATACATATTATTAAATATTTGAAACTTCAAAATCGAAATAAATCAATATGTGTCCATAGCAACTTGAAAATAGCCCTTGGTCTGTTATCAGTGTAATGTTGACATGATTGGGTGAAATTGTTCATATGATAAAAATGAGGAAATTTGATTGGGTCTTGGAACTGTCAAAAATTTTTCAAAGTAACTAACTAGTAAACTGTTTTGGATTGATTAATGTTTTCAAAGTTTTCCACATTAAACGTAGATTATGCCTGTTGCTATCAATCTGATTGAAATAAAATTGACTCTTCTTTACCTTGATAATATTTACAACAGCACTACGTATTTTTATAATTTTGCCAATTAACATCATTAGCATTTCTTTTGAATAATTGTTAGCAGAATCTCTCTCTTTACTTAACTTTCTGATTTGACCATCATACCATCATAAAAAAGTGATTGTTTTTAAAGGTGTAATTTCATTTAAAATGTTTTCACAATTTCCTCTAATATTATTATAAACTTGGTTTACATTTGTATTGTTAAGTGAAAAGTTGCAATCTATTGCTGAAGAGGTCCAGATCATCCACTTAGTTTCAAAACAAAAGAAGGGTATTTGTTTCATGTTTTAGTCTTAGTTGATTTATTTTTATATGTATATATATTTTGATATTTCTGTGCATTTTAACATGTATTAGCAATATGTATTTCACATTTTTTATTCTTAAATTTTGAATTTTATATTTAGCAAAATTGGCCAGTACCTACAGTATGTTGTATCTATGATGATCACCACGCACAAACCATTAAGTTGGTTTCTGTGGTTTCATTTATTTCCGTTCTCTTTTTTTTAACATCGTATAAAACTGTAATGTTTATTTTTGTTGGAGATAAATTTTATTATTTATTAAATTTTATTATTAAATTCAAGTTAATATTGAATAAATCTCTTTCTGTCAAGTTCCTAACAATTTTTGTTTGTTTGTTGCTAAAATTAACTCTTTCACTATAAAAACATTTAATAAATATTAAAAGGTGGTCCGTAATTTTAGGTTCATCCAAAACAGTTGCTACAGTGTTACTCCAATTAGTTAATACCTCGGTTAATACATACTCAATTAATGTCTTACTGTTATTAGTAATTCTTGTGAAATTTGTTACTTTCTGAGATATACCATATGTATTGAAAAGTTCTTTAATCTTTTTGACATAAAATCTATCAGATAAAAAATTAAAATTAAAATCACCGACTAACACTGTGCGAAAGTTTTTACAAAACATTTCTTCACAAATATTTTCCAAATGATCCAAGAATGTAGCATGGCTTGCTCTTGGTGAGTGATAAAGACTACCTATTACCCATTTTCTACCACAATATGTAATAGGGATAAACTTGGACCAATAATTTTTTCTGTGAATAAATGTTTTACAATGTGAAAATTTAATTCCTTTTCGTATATAAATAACAATACCATGTGTGTCTGAATCACATCTAACAAGTGCATAATTATTAATTTCCAATTAGAAGTTGTTGATATCAGTTGTTGTGGATTAACTAAGTAGAATCAATGCAGGATTGCAATAACAAACGTCTGCTATTAACTGATTTTATTTGATATATATAATACTTTCAATATTCTAATATACTATGTCTGAATCATATTCTAGTTTAGAGGAGTTTGGTTTTAGTTTTTTGAGTTATTTTGTACATTCTGTTTACTGACAATTTTAGGAATACCATTTATACAGGGCTATTCAAAAGTCCCCTCCCCCCTCGTATCTTTTGAATGGCTACACTTACATTAATAAAATTTGGAGGGTGAAAATGAAGTGTTGTAAACTTCTCTACGAATGGTAACAGGTGACGTAATAGTAATAGATGACGTCACAGTGCCACTCTGGCCAATAATTTCAAATAGGACCTTATGGCAAGTGATATCTTGTTTGAAAGGCATTGACATTGGCTACATAGCCATATTAATTTTGTTTGGGCTTAAACTAATTTTGACGGATAAATTGAATAAATACCAAAATTAATGAAATTATTTTTTTAAATTTAATTGATCAAATATCAACAATGGATTCTTATAGCAAGTGTTCGAAATGTGCTCCGTCTACTACCTGACAGTAATACATCCTATTAGTAAACTCTTGTCGTACTCGTTCGAATGTGTCAGCTGAAATTGCATTGCATTCTTCAATAATTATTTCTTTCAAAACGCCAATGCTATCTGGTGCCGTAGTATAAACCTTGGATTTCAAGTACTCCCTTAGAAAAAAAATCTAATGGTGTCAGATCTGGTGACCGAGGTGGCCATTCTATAGGACCTCGCCGGCCGATCCATCTACCTCGATATTCTTCATCCAGGTAACGTCTTACTGCACCATAATAAAGTGCAGGAGCACCATCTTGTTGAAATGTTATTACCAGATGGCCGAATTCATCTGGATTATCTTCCATAATTTCAAAAATTAACAACTCAATTGCATTTTGTGACATCTCCAGATACACTTCACCGCTTAAATTTGAATTTAGGAAGACAGGACCAACTATGTGGTTTCCCAAAATACCTGCCCAAACATTGACTTTTTCTGGAAATTGGGTACCTATGTTGTTCAGGAAAGGTGTGAGGATTTGTGTCACTCCAATACCTTACATTTTGTGTATTCACATTTCCATTGAGGCAAAAAGTACTTTCGTCACTAAAACAAATTGTTTTTGTGGGTTTTGAACAATTTTATTTGTCATACATTCACAGAATTCGATTTTTCTGTCGGGGTCGTCATCCGAAAGGTGGTACACCATTTTTAACTTGTCAGGATGAAATTTAGTTTCAGCCAACACTCTCTGTACTGTACTTTAACTTACTTCACAGATAGACGCAACTTTAGTTGAAGAGGAAGTAGGGTTTACTACCATTTCAGCAACTATATCAATTTTTTTATCATCTCTGAATGTTGGTCGACCAGATCGTTTGGCATCTCGAACACTACCTGTTGCTTCAAACTTGTGAAGAAGCTCCCTCAAATAAGTTCTCGAGATAGGGCGATCTGGGTATCTCTCATTAAATAAACGTTCCGCTTCATGGAGATTCTAGATTCACCAATTATTAAGATAGCTGCTACTTTGTCGGCTTGAGTACGTACCATTTTGCCTAAGTAAACTTTTAAACGTCTCGTTAAACAATAATAAAATTAAATATTTAAGTTATTTAGAAAAACTTTGCAAAGCAACAAATATTATTAAATTAAAAACGTTAATTTTTTTTCAACTAACCAGAGGCGGACTGAAAAATCTTCAATATTTAAATGTGGAATGATAATTTTAGTATTTATTTAATTCATTCGTCAAAATTAGTTTAAACCCAAACAAAATTAATATAGCTATGTAGCCAATGTCAATGCCTTTCAAACGAGATATCACTTGCCATAAGGTCCTATTCAAAATTATTAGCCAGAGTGGCACTGTGTCGTCATCTATTACTATTACGTCACCTGTTACCAATCGTAGAGAAGTTTACAACACTTTATTTTCACCCTCCAAATTTTATTAATGTGATTGTAGCCGTTCAAAAGATACCAGGGAGGACTTTTGACATTTTAGGTGTGTTCTTTTTGACTGAGATCTCACTTAATCTCAGCTCACATCGGTAATGTGCGCGTTCTTTTTGATTTACTCACTTCGAAGTGAGCTGAGATTTTTCCTCCCCCTTCACCGATGCTGAATGTGATGTAAGGGGGTATCAGTTGGACTTGAGTCGGAAATAAAGTGGATGGGATGAAGAAATATTTGATTTTGTTTACATATAAACAAACATAATCTAATTTTCTTTTTTTTTTTAAATTATCAATTGACTAAATAACAGAGAAATAATTATGGATACAATAACATTATAAGATGCTGATACGAATTTATATGTTTTATTATGTTTTATATCTCTTATTCACGCATGCGTCAGCAAATCGCACGTTTCAATTGAGTAGCTCGTTCTTTTTGGTGATTACTCACATCACTTTATCTCAGATCACTTTATCTTATCGTGTGGGTCCAAAGGTCACTATAAAATCAAAAACACAGAGGTTACCAAAATGTGGGTTGACGAATTTCCACTTTTTCTTTCATTCTCGAAATAATCTATCAGATTAAATACCATTTTTTTCGCTTGAGGATGCAAAAAACCGGAAAATTAAACCCCATAAAAGAAAACAAAAACTGTGAGTATGTCTTTATTGAATCGTATTACCTGCATGATAAGACTGCATTCGACTATAGTAAAGTAACCTAACGATAGTACTCGAAATGTAGCTTCCATTTCAGCCCTGGGTAATATTATCAAATAATTTTGTATTCGTAGAATAGGATCTGCTATTCATGGGTTATGAAATACTAAATCTTTAATCCGGTCCCATAGATAAAAATCCAACAGTTTGGCGAGTTCTTGGCGTCCATGGAATGTGCTACCTATTCTTATTTATTTATATGTATATAAGAAACAAACAGGCATAGCCTTTTTACTTTTTTTTTTTTAACTCTACTCTAACTCTTTTCTTTAACTCTAAAATACAAAAATAGACATAGAAGAAATTTAAAATAAAAAAAGGTACAATAATAGTAATAATAATAATTCCAAAGGTACAATATTAATGCAAAAAGAAAAAAGAAAGTATGTAATTGTAAAGAAAAGTAGATCAGCCAGACATCCTAAATTATCAATAATTAAGTACTTACTAACGTAATAATATGAACAAGTCTGTTCAGATTATCTAATACTTTGAATGTTGCAAGCATATTCTGAATTTTAGTAAAGGTACATGGCAGAGAAGTATAAAGTTATATTTTCCTTAGAAGATATTCAGAAGATGTCATTCCATTGATCAATTTAAATAAAAACAGTAAATTGCGATTCTTCCTCCTATATTCCAAAAGAGGGACTTTTAAATTCTATCCTATAAAAAGTATATGAAGTAAATTCCGGATTAGTACGATACTGTACTGTTTCTACCATTTGTATTAAGTTTTGTTTCAGAGGATTCCAGACAACACACGCATATTCTAGTTTGGCACGAACAAGTGAAAAATATAATGATTTTATGGCATCTATATTCCAAAACTGATAGTTATTCTCTTAATAAAGCCCAATAATTTGTGAGCCTCTCTTGAGATCATTGATACATGTTCGGTAAATCCAAAGTTACTCTGGGACAAAACACCTACATCAGTGATTTTAGTACCTCTCTCCAACATAGTATCTCCCATCCCGTACATAAAGTGCTATGGTATAGGTCATAATTTTATATTTATTCATATTAAACAGTAGTTTATTGGAATGTGACCACCTATAAAGCTCATCCAAATCATTCTGCAAAACCAGACAATCACTTGGTTCATTGATTTTTCTAAAAATTTCTTACCTACCTATAATCAAATTGGGTTAACAAACTGCATAACTTCATTTGTAAATTGAACTGGGCAGCCAAGTTGTTATATCCTCATATTTTACCGCAATGCTGGAGAAACATCTTCTAATAATATAGGCAATTCATTTATTAAGAATCTCAAGTAACACTCGCCATTTAAATATTTGTCAAAAACAAAAGTGCCTATAATTTTATTGTAATATGCATCGTTTAATACTTTATCAAGAGATACACGATAAGGATGAAAACGATTTTAAAATACAGTGAACACAATACATAGAAATTCCTCACTCACAAGCTAGTTTCTTCATACTCATTTGTGGATCTGCAGTGGTGTATCCCAAAACAATTATTCAATTTATTTCTGAATTGTTTCTCAGTCGTCGTGCAGAATTTCTTTTAGGTTGAACAGATCCGATTTGTTTTAAACATTTAGCCAAATTTTCAAATGCTTGTCTGTTAAATTGTTCTCACAAGGGATATCTCAATGCATATTCTCTTGTTGCAATCGGAGCATTCTCAAAACTTTCAAAATAAACTTTATACAGGGTGGTCCTTAAGTAATTGTACATAGAAATATACTACAATCTTCCAAAATGTTGATATTAAGTGAGATACAGTGTCTTGAACAGGAAATTTCAATTTTCGCTTTTCACAATAACTTCAACGTTTTTTGACGTATATGCACAAAAATTTAATGTTGGGGGTTTTTGGATATGAGAAATCATAATTTTGTACATATTCCAATGTATTTTGTAGAGGGCGCCACATAAGCTACGTATGCGGCATAAATGTACCCAAAACTTTTTTAAATTAGCGCTCCTTTTGTGAAAAACAATTGAAGCCACATCATTACAACAACAAAAAAGGTATCCCCAAATCTTAACGGTTTCAGAGATAATCACATATCATTACATCATCACATAATTACCGCGCTCCGCTTCGCGTCGCGTGGTAACCATTACTCTCAAGCAATAATGTATCACTTTTCGCTCTTAATACATAAATAACTATTTTAGCGACGAAGTGAACACTTGAAAATAATTTCTAGAAGTTGATAGTATACAAAAATTCCAGGGGTCTTGTTGAATTATTTCAACCAATTCTTAACCAACTCCACTCAATTAAATATCGGTTTTCAAATCAAAATGAGTTACGGTAAATAGCGGAGAGATCAGGAACTTTGTCTATCACTACCCTGTGGTCTTTTATGAATACTTTCACAGCAGAAAGTAGAAAAACGGGGAAAAAGAACGTACGGTCAGAGCCGGTAAGATTATTACAACGACGGAAAACTACTCTCGCGACACGAGACGAAAACGCTTTAAATCTGCCGGGTAATCAAATAAATTTTAGCCGAGCCACTTCCAGATTTGATTATCCCTTGAATCTAAACTAAACCGGCAAACTATTGTTGAGAAAAAAATTATAAAAGAAAAGGTATCACGGAGCTGGAAAATATCGATTTAGATCTGCCGGGTAATCAAATAAATTATGGCCGGGCCGCCTCTAGATTTGACTATCCCTTGAATCCAAACTGAACCGGCAAATTATTATAAAAGAAAAGGTACCACGTAGCTGGAAAATATCAATTTGGATCTGCCGGGTAATGTAATCAATTATGGCTGGCCACCTCTAGATTTAATTATTCCTTGAATCCAAACTAAACCGGCGAACTATTGTTAAGAAAAAATTATAATTATTCAAAAGAAAGGTACAACGAGTGTAGTGTAGAAGCGAAAGAACCTGAATACAATTAAAATGCACCAATTCACATAAATGAATTGTTTATTAACGACCTATGAAGAAAAAAAACTGTGAACTCAATCTAAAACCGGCGAATAATCAGATACCAATTGATTTAGTAATGAAATCAAAAGCACTTTTTCCAAAAACAAAGATACATTTATTTATCATTAAACTCAAACAAGTTTTAATTCTACAAAAAAATGAAAACCAAAATCCGGGATGTTTTAAAAAAAAATCTTTGACTTTTATACTTTTAATAACTAAATATGGGAACCAGTTTTCCAACCAACTAATTCTATTGCCGGCTATTTGCAAACCTGAACAAAACCATAATAATAAAAAAAACGACCGGTCGGGAAATTTCCATATGAATATCAACTTATTTCTAGTGTTCGGAGCCACGAAAATTGTTAAACAAACGGAGAATTTTTAAAATAGTTTCACCTTCTTAATTCCGGCTTCGATATAGAAGTTCACTTTTGACACCACTTTAAGAAGAATTACAGTTTTAATCACAGTATTCCGGTAACCGGATCGGAAGAACACAAATACAAACGGTCGGCGACGGTAAAAACGAGAGCGAGAGTCAAAAAGCCAGCGACGGTCAAAAAGCAAAAGGCCAAAAGACAGGAAGAATCAATTCTGCTACTTATATTCTCATTATCGATAGTAAAAATGACAATCGGTGACAAAAAAGTAACTCGTTACAAAATGGTACTATTGTATTAATAATTTCAAGTTTTGATTTTTTTTGAAAACAGCCCGAAAAATTACAAACTGCTACAAAATGTTGTTGATTCTCAATGTTGTTGACTCTCACACACACAATTTGTTTTCAAACAATGCTGGATCGTAGTTACATGTACTTTATGAATTGATCACTCTGCGTCTTTTGACTAACGTTGGAATATTCATTTGTATTAATTTCAAATTTTATTTCAGATACTTGAACTACTACTACTTTCATCTTCATTCAGCCACCAACAACCTACCTGCACATATATAAATAGCAAAGGAATTATTCAACTTGGCGAAAGGATTTTTTTGTTTTCTTCTTTGTCTAGAATGTTTGATAAAAAAAATTTTTTTCTATAAACATTCCTGCCCGAAGAAGGCAATTTTTCCCGAGAGAACGGTGTGTTTTTTACTAGGCTCATGCCGTTTAAGTATTTATTATTTGTGTACTTAATATGGATACTCTTGTACCAGTGCTATATTGCAACCGTTTTGAGTTGAGCACTTGGTTTAATATTGATACTCTAGTACCTGTGCTATATTGCAATTGCTTTGAGTTGAGCACATTGATGTGTACATTTTTTGAACGCTGACAAGTATACATGCATGTTTTTTTTTTTAGTTTATTTACATATTTCTAGAAATCTAAAATTTACCTATTTATACAACTTTATATGTTTTGAGAAGTACACGGTTCTTCATTTTACAATAATTATACAATTTTTTGCGTTTTTCATTTATTTAATGTAGTGTATTTTATTTTGTACGGATTAACTTATGGGAAGAACAGCAATTTTTGTCACTGAACGAGAGAAGACTCCAGATTGAGTTTTTACATGGACGACTTTTGAATCCTTGCCAGGGATCACCTTTACGATTCTTGCCATTGGCCATTTAAGGGATGGAACGTTGTCTTCTTTTAGGAGTACAAGCATTCCTTCCATCAAACTCGGTGTGGGACTTTTCCATTTAGGCCTTGCTTGCAGTTGTGTTAGATAATCGTTGAACCATTTTTTCCAAAACGTTTTGTTTTATTTTTGTGCATAATTCCCAAAACTTAGTCGGTTTTCAGGAACGCTGGTTAGATTCTTTTCAGGAAAACTTGTTATTGGAGCACCTATTCTGAAATGACCTGGAGTTGAATATGATAAATCGGTGGGGTCATTGATAATTTGGGTCAAGGGCCGTGAGTTAAGAATGCCTTCTATTTCTATAACTACAGTGTTAAACTCTTCGTAAGTAAGTAGAGCGTTGCCTACTACTCTTTTTAGGTGACACTTCGCGCTTTTTACAGCAGCCTCCCAAAGCCCACCGAACACAGGGGAATATGCTGGGATGAATTTAAATTCAGTGCCTTCATTTGTAGCATAATTGAGGACAGTGTCCTTACTTTGTTTCGTGTTTTGGGCTTTATATAGTTCTTGCAATTCATTGTTGGCTCCTTTAAAGGTGCCACCATTATCGCAATAAATCTTTGTTGGTCTGCCTTGTCGATGGAAAAATCTTTTGAGACCGGCCAAGAAATTTGTCGTAGTCATGTCTGAAATAAGTTCTAAATGAACAGCCTTTACAGAAAAGCATACAAAGACTGCTATGTAACATTTTGTTACGATTGATTTTCTGATTCTCGACTGCTTAATATTAAATGGACCGCAAAAATCAATGCCCACATTTGTAAAATACACGAGAGCACTCTGTCTTTTGGAAGAATTCCCATTAATTGTTCTGAGCACTTGGCCTTTGCCTTGAAGCATATATTACACCCGTGGAGACTTTTTTTTACTTCGCGGTTTCCATTAATTATCCAGAATTTTTGATTGAGGCTGCTGAGAACATGTTCTGGACCTGCATGATACAATTTTAAATGTTCCTTTTTTATTATCAAGTCTGTTAGATATATTTATTAATCGTAAGTTTAGTATCTATATGGTCATAGATACCCGTAATTCTCTCGCTGATCGACGATGTTCTGGCTCCGTTTTTTTAAATTGGCATTTGTCATCTCCCTCTTTTCCACGGCTCCTTGCCCAGCACCATCATCCTCTCTGGGAGACAGTACTTGTAGTACCTCTCTGCCAGAGTGCTTACATAATCGGTAATGGTTGGCATATCTGTCTTTCTGTGGAACCATAATAATATGCTGTTTGGAAGTCTGTTGTCAATTAGACCTACACCAGCTGCCATTCTAAGGCTTTTATTCTGCACAACTTGCATGCGTTTAAATAGAGCTTTAGTGGTTGAACAAACACTGAGTAGCCTTACGCCATTGTCGGTCGCACCACCTGGCTGTAGAGAAGAAGTTTATTCCTCATTGACAGTCGGCTGTTGCGACAGATCAATGGATATAGCTGAGCCATTGCAGCTTTTGCTTTCTGAAATTGTGATGTTATGTGCAAGTTGTGCAGAGTATTCGGCTGAATAATGTAGCCAAGGTATTTGACGCTTTCTACCGATATGATGACGTTATTATCTATGTTCAACCTATTTAATAGATATGTTTTGGCTCTAAATTTGCCCCTCAGAACCATGTACTGCGTTTTCAGGGCATTCAGCATCAGCTTGTTGTTGGATAAATAGGAAACGATTTTATATATTGAGATGATTTCCCACTTTTTTTGAGCATTCCAGTATACTTAATATTACTTTCAAATTATTATTCAAGAGATAGGAAATTGTTTATGAAAATTGGAAATGCTGAGGCAGGACCATATACTACAGAAGCAGGGTTACCGCAAGGCTCGGTACTTTCTCCGACTCTGTACTCGCTGTTTACAGCAGATTTCCGTCAGTAAGACACTACTGACAGCGCTAAATGCAGACGACGTCTGTCTGGTTCAAACAGCGAGTACAACAAAGCTTGCCCTGAAAAAAGTGGGAAATCATCTCAATATATAAAATCGTTTCCTATTTATCCAACAACAAGCTGATGCTGAATGCCCTGAAAACGCAGTACATGGTTCTGAGGGGCAAATTTAGAGCCAAAACATATCTATTAAATAGGTTAAACATAGATAATAACGTCATCATATCGGTAGAAAGCGTCAAATACCTTGGCTACATTATTCAGCCGAATACTCTGCACAACTTGCACATAACATCACAATTTCAGAAAGCAAAAGCTGCAATGGCTCAGCTATATCCATTGATCTGTCGCAACAGCCGACTGTCAATGAGGAATAAACTTCTTCTCTACAGCCAGGGGGTGCGACCGACAATGGCGTAAGGCTACTCAGTGTTTGTTCAACCACTAAAGCTCTATTTATCAATTCTGTTAATCCGGGATCCAGTCCGAGTCAAAGGCTTTACGGATGTCTAAGGATACCAGAATTGAAGGTTTTTTTTTCTAAATCCTACTCTGGCGTAATTCAATACTCTGATAAGTTATGGGGGGGACATCCGTGGTTGGCACTAAACCCGTACTGTTCCTCCGGTATAATGTCTAAATCCGTCACTGTTCTCTCCAGTCTACTTGATATTACTTTGTCTATTATTTTCGCTAAGTTACTAAGTAGTGATATCGGCCTGTAATTGTCGATGGAACTCCTACCATGTTGTGTCTTTGGTACCGGAATAACATTCGCCTTTTTGTAGGCTTCCGGGTAATGACCTGTTATTAGAATAAAATCAATGATTTTATCCAAAGTAATTATTTTAATCAGAATGTTGTCAATGCCGTCCCTTCCCGGCGCTGTCTTAATTTTTAATTCACCATTAATAGTGTAAATTTCCTTTACTGATTAAAGTGATTTGGTTGGCAGAGTATGAGTCGCTTACGCAAATCTCTCTACCTCTTCAATTTTATTTTCGTGTGATACCTACTGTAATCGGCATATTGTTAGTGAAGTTAAGTTGGAACTGTTCTCCGAAAGCTTGAACCATTTCCTTTTGATCTGTCATTAGTTGTCCGTCTTTTTCGATTTTTGCTATGTCTTTTTTGTTTCTGATTTTCCTCATAGCCTTCCATATGCTGTTATTGTCTGTACCCATGTTTTCTAAGTAATTATGCCACGAGATATTTCTATGTCGTGTGATTTCATTCTGAATTTCTTTCTGCAAGTTGAGCATGTCTTCTTGTAATTGTTTGTCACGGGTGTGTTGCCACTGATTTCTTATTTTATTTCTCTGGTTTATTTTGTTTATTGTCTCATCAGGAAGTTTGTCAGTTTTGTTGTGTAGAATGATTTTTTTTGTGGTGTCGTTTCGTGCTTTTATGATGTTTATTTCTATATCAGATAAAATTGAGTTTAGTTCGTCTTTATTTTGTATATTGTCTATGTGCTTTGTGCTGTCAGTCAAGAGTCAGTCGTAATATGTTTTGTTTATCATCTTTGTTTTGTGCTGTAGTTTGATGATTAGTTGAATGGGGTCATGATCTGAGGATAGTTCTTTAAATGTCCTCAGTCTGTCAACTCCGTCTATATTTTTGATGATTACAATGTCCAATGTACTCGGAGTTTTCATTGAGAATGGGAAGTGGGTAGTATCCACTGTACACAAGACATTGCATTCAGAATTGTCGCAGAAGTTTCGAAGAACAGTTCCATTTGAATTAGGGATGGTGATATTACTATCCCATTCTGGATGTTTGCAATTAAAATAGCTTTATTATAATTTCCAATTCAGATTTTGGAAGTCGTCGTTGTTTAGTTTTGTTGTTGGGGAATTACCTATATACCCCAATTATTGGTAATTTGATGTCTAGAATAATATCCAGATGTTCGATATTTGTGTTTATTGGGTATTGGATTGGGTATTCTGTGGTAAGTGGAGGGTGTTGTCATCTCTGGCCTCTTTTGTTGTGTGAACTTCTTTTGCAGAGTTGGGAATTCTTTCTCATTGTTTATTCGAGCTTTTCTAGTTACCATAACTTCGTTGTTGTTGTCCTCCCAGGGGTTAAACTTTGGTAAGGGAGCGTCTACGAATTTTTTATTCGTAGTTTGTTTGGTGTTCCGCCTCCGTTCTTACAAGTACTGTCTTCTTTTAATGAAGACAAAACATTTGTCCGAATTTGCAGGGTGGTTGCCTCGACAGCTGCAACATTTGGCTGGCTCGGCGATGTTTTTGGTGCATTCCATCGTTTTGTGTGGCCCAGCACATTTCAGACATCTAGGAGGCCTTCCACAGTTTGTCGTGGCATGTCCCCATTGCTGGCAGACATCACACTGTATGATGGGCTTCTGTTGTCTTTTAGCTCCCATATTACCCTGGTATTCTCAATTACCCTCACGTTCCTGAGTCAAGTGTGATGGTGGGCGTGGTTATTCACGATCGGTGGGCACATTTTCTTAGAAGGTTTTTCCTTGCAGTTAGTAGGAATTGATGTGTTTGTCTTTTCCGTGTTTTATTGTCCGTTTTGGTAGTGCTTTTGTTTTGCCCTGTCCCTGGCACTTTCGTCTCTTTTCTGGTTTTCTTAGATTTAGTTCTTTTTCTCTTCTTTTCACTTTGTTGTGATTTTCATTTTGGTTAGTTTCAGGTTCGTCTTCCGATAGCGATTCATATTGATTGCTAATTGGAATAGGGGTGTTTTTGGTTGCATTGTTAGCGAAGACTTGGGCGCAGGAAATGGTTTTTCTCGGGATAACGAACTCCTCTGTTTCCATCATGGTGATAGCTGGTTGTGAGTTATCAATTTCAATTACGTCAAGATTTTCATTTTGGAGATTGAGTGGTTTACTGGTGATTTTCTTAGCGCTCCCTGCTAGTTGGTTGTACTGGGAGACGAAGTGGTCCTCCTCTTCCCCTCCAGTTCTGTTCACTTACGATGATGGTCTGAATCTTAATCTAGATATTTGATCTTCTTTTTCCTTCTCCACCTCGATGTTCCAGTCTGGTGATTTCACGGTTTTATGCAAATCGGCACTCGTTAAATGGTGTACAGAATGTATCTGGATTGCGTCCTCCGACGAAGAACTGTCCTGGTTTTTGATTTCGTCCATACTGTCCATATGTTTATCTGGTGTAAGAGTTATGGAGGGTGAATTCATTTTGATCGTGTTTTCTATACATATGTTTACATTATTATCTTCTCTGTGGGTTGGATTTTTCGTTACCATGTCTTGTGGTGATTGAGTTGATAGCGACTCGGTGTCCGCCTTGCTTTCTCTGTACTTTTTCTCGTGTTCTTTCCACTTGTTTACTTACTATACACTTCTCCACGTCTGTAGTGTTGTCTTTTTCCACGTATCTTTCATTGTTTGGATCAGTTTTGGTCGATTCAGTTATCTCAGGTAAGGTTTGAACATTTGCAGGTATGTTGCTTAGTTCTGTACACTTTTCCCTGGTTTCCATGTACTTCTCTACGACTATTTTCGATTTTTTGAGGAGGCGAATCGTAGATTCTGCATCAGACGATGAAGTCTCAGAATTCGTACTAGTTTTCTCTTCAGTTGTTTTTAAATTTATAGATAATTCACTGGTGCCCCTCTGATTGGCGTCGACCTGTTGCCTACACTCATTCACAGGACTTTTATCGGAAATTTTTAAGTCAGTTTGGTCTTGATTGTTGCAATATGTCTTCCTAGATCTTTCCAGCTTTTTTTTCACCCTATCTGTTAATTCTTTATAATGTTCAATATTAATTTCTGGCGAAGTGCATGGAAAGCTTTGCATACACTTCTTAGGGTAGGGGAGATTTCAGTAGTCGATTCTTCTGTTGTTATTGTGTTGTTAGAATGTTTGTCCGCATGCTTTTTAACTGTTTTATGCCTGTCTCTCGTGGTTAGTTTATCCCTGAGAGACGACTTTTTTTGTGATTTTAAAATAAGGGTGACTTCTCCTACCTTAATTTTTGTGTTAATTCCGTTCACTGTTACATGCACTGTTTTTGCTCTTAGTTGTGTAGAGCTATTAAGGTTTTCTGTCTCGAAATGAGTTGGTGAGCACTCTTTAATTGTTTGTATTTTTTTCTTCAGGTCGAGGGTGTACTCCGTAGGTTGACCTGCATCATCGGAAATTCCCGGTTTGTCGGGATTTATGAGCCTAGCTCAACTTATTTTACAGATTATTTTGGGTATTTTAAATGTTTAACTGGTTTAAAAACTTGTATTACTTCTTTTATTATCGCAAAAGGTGATTAGTGTTAATTAACGTCCGTTCTCCACGGAGGTTGAATTGGAACTGTTATTATGAAGTGATATAATTATGATATAATGTGATATAATTATTTTTTGGTAAAATAATTGCATGCCTTTGATCAAACCCAATATTTGCATTATGCAGTCTGCCAGCTACGTGTAGTAAGCCTTCCTGGTCTATGAAGGGGTGTAATATTTTTAAACTGGATTTTATTTTTAAGGTTGAGTTAAGGACCTTAATTTCTTCTATAAAATGCTTGTTTTGCTCAACTTTAATTATTAAATGCAATGCTGCAATTAACTCTGAAGGGGAAAGGTGCCCTGTAAGTTTTTAATTTTTCTGTCTTGTATTGTAGAGAAATCGAACTATACAAGCAAATGTTCTAACTAACTTGGTTAAACTAGAGAAATCTTCGAAGTTTTTTTCCTGGCTTTTTTGTGGCGGCTACAATGAATTAATTCTTTTGTTTTTATTTCTGGTAGTGGATTTACAAATTCAGTGAATTTTTTGTTGTGCTGAAAGTCTGCCTCTTTTAGGCCCTTTGTTGGCCCGTGCAGCCAGAATGTTATATATTTTGTGTCTTGTGGATCAACTCCTCTACTGAGGATGTCCGCTGGGTTGGACTTGACTTGCAGTAAGCCCAGTTAAATGACCTTGTCAAGTTTTGGATCTTTATGACTCTATTTTGCAGATGTAATGGGTTCATCTTGTGTTTGCGAAGCTGGAACACCAAGATTTAGATTTGTACTTTGAGGTTGTTTAAATTTATTTGTGATTAAGTTTATGCTTGAAACAATATCAAGACATTTGTCTTCAAATTTAGTGTGATCTTTGATATCTACTTCGTGTTCTAAATGTTGTAGTTCGATTGAAGTCTGTTTATATTTTGTGAGATTTTCACCTATGATCTCTTTTCTTACCTGTAGCTGCTCAATCAGCTAGTCACCTACAATGTCTTGTTTGTGCTCTGCTAAGTACCTTATTATTCTATTTTTTGTGCTTTCACACTGTTCAATATTTGCCTTGAGGCGCTCCGCATTTGATAAATCTGTTTTTCGAGGCGTTGTTAGTTAATTGTTACTATCTAGAATATGAAAAACTACCTATGTGAAACATGTAAATAAGTTTCAACAGAAAGAACTGCCTTTTTGGGTTCAGCATAAACTGAATACAATATTTATCTTTATCTCGTATTAATTTCTATAGTAATAATAATAATTATCAATTTAACAAGGATGTAAACAAAACATTTGTCTGTTGATGAATCTGAAATATAAATGGGCGTTTAATTGGTTGCCTATCTGAGAGGCTGAATCTTCTGCTCCTATCTGCAAGTCCATGAAGTTGGATGAATGAGATTTGCAAAAAATTGAGATTTCCTACCTTGTGTCTCTGGATGTTGGATTACCTACCACAGGCGTAGAAAAAAAAATTATTAGGTGGCCCCACATTACAAAAAATGTCAAAATATATGAAATATATATTTTTATGACGGTGGCTTTCTGGTTTATTAATCCCACATTCCGATCACAATCTAAATAACTATGTCCTCTCACGGGAAAAGTCATTTTCATTTTTTCTAGTCGATTTGTTTTATGTACGATGAAATGCAAAAAACGGAATAAAGTATAATTCTTATTTTGGCCGCCACACGAATCACAAAAAATTTCTAATTCTTCTTCTCTCAAATCCAAATAATTAAAAATGAAGTGGAACAGCATAGATGCTACTTCATCAGCTCCTTTTTTGCTGCGGTTTCTGTGTAAGTATAAAAAAATTATTCACCTGTAGATAGCACATGGATATTGAAGGAGTAAAATTAAAGTTGACGTTTATAGTAGACATCATTGGTGCTTATATTAGGAATTGGTCATTTTTTCTGGAAATCCATGGTTATTGCCTCTGTTTTATTATTTCTCCGTGCATTGAGGCGTGCCATCTTCTTTCTTTTATAGAAGGTATCAGCCTTCAGAAGGTGAAGTTTGTGTTCTGTTTCCAAGACTGATCAGTTAGCTATTTGTTCGGGATCTTGTACCATACTTAACTTCTTCGCCTTATACTCATCGCAATTGCTACAAGTGTCTGTTCGTGGATATCCAAAGCTGATGTTGAACTTTGTCACAAAGATGGTTCTGTAGGTTTCATAGGAAACTTTCATCCCAGGATATTTTTCCAGATACATTTTATGCATCCTTTTCACATTCAGCTCTCCAGGTAAATAGATCCTTTCAGAATAGTGGAGGCTGTAATGCCATCCTCTACCCTTGAATGACTTGATATGTTCATTAGGGTGTCCGTTATATCCCAAATTGGGTTTTGTTCTGCAAACGCCCCTCAAATTTTTAGATTATGACCTAAAAAAATATATCAGACCCAAACCAGCCCTTAATATTCACATTAACCCGTGCCTAAATCATCATACATTTCCCATTTGAATAACATGGGATTTTTGCAGTTAATTTTTTTCCACTGAAACAAATGTAGCTAAAAATATTTAAACAGCTATTTTGTGTAGGAAATTTAACGCTCTACAAAAAAGATCTGAATGCTTTTTTCGATAAAATTTACCGTTTAAAAGTTATTCAATAATAAAGTTGTACCCATAGTTAAATGCATCGTTTTTTTGAACTTCCAGCAAAATTTTTATTAATATCGAACTGAACGCATACAGTTAGGTGATAAAATAAATAAATACAAAAGTTGGATCCAAAATAAAGTATATTATTGCTTACAAATAATAGTATCAAAATATTACAGTACTTTTTTCATTTCTACAATTTTTTTGTCAAACATTTTTTAGTTGCAGTAGGATATTTGGCCCGGTATTCACTTACAACTTGAATCAAATATTGTTTTTGATCTTCTTGAGTAGTAAAAAAAAAATTATTGGACAAATATATTGATAGGTTTGCCCCTTCAGTTACTGGACTATAGTTAATCTATTAATATAATCTTGTGTTAATTGAACTGCTCTTTCGGCTACATCGTTTACTCCTTGGAGGTTATTAACAATTGCCAGACCATTTGAATAATTATCATTTCTAATCCACGTATTAGCATTAGTTTCTAAAAAATCTTTACTAACATTAAATCTATCGAAAAATTTTAACGAATTCGAATTTATGAAAAAATCAATATCCTTCTGCTCTAAAGTTTTAACCTCACCATCTGTATTAATAATATATTTGAACGAATCAAATTCTGAATCTTCACAATTGTTTAACGCTATAACCATTTTATTTTTAATGTTAGCTGATACGTTTGGATCAAAAAATGCAAGAGCAGCTATTTCAGAATTCAAATACCATAAGTGGTTTTTAAATTTATGTAAAACAGCTTCCGAAATTTTTTTATCAATTGTTCTGTATTGATAAACAACTTTTAAAAATTGTAAATCTAAATTTGGAGATAGTGCTGCACGAGGCACCGCAAACCAAAAAGGCACATAGATAAACACTATAAATGAACAAATTGCTAATAGATCTTTTTTCAGTTGTGTATCTAGTTCATAAATATCTCGAAATATGTAAATTTTTAGAGTGTAAATTGCCATCCAGCGAGCATGATGGTGGGCTCCAGGTTTGTAAACTTTGACTTTTTCAACATCCATTGTACCAAGGAAAATTTGACATAATTCTAAGAGCTCTTTGTAGTCATCACGAGGTAAAAAGCACAAAAACTCTTTAACTTTGGCATTTGTTTCTCCAACCTTCTTTAATAATTTCTGAGGAATTTTATTTCCTGCTAAACCATTATTGTATTTGGTTTTATCGAGATTACTCCAATTTTCCTGGAACTTTTGGCCCATCAGTACCTGGTATTTTCGTAATGAAAACACAATTCAAAACTAGCTCGTGAATGTGATATCTGCATGGTAAGTACAAAAGTTCCGTTTGTAATATTTGCTCCAAAATTATCGCCGCTCCACTTCGACAACCCAGATTTGAGTTAGTTGTATCGCAACAAACTGCTTTGATATTATCAGTTAATCCCAATTCTTGGACAGCATTGAAAATTGCTTGTGCCTTTGTAATTCCTTTCCCATCTGGTAATGCTGGTACACTTAATATTTTTTCTATGGTATTACTTCTAACTATGATTGGTACTCGGTCGACCTTTTTGCAAGAAAAACCATCAGGTATTAAATTTCCATCCCAATGCACTACCGCCGGACCAACTTCAATCTCACCAAATTCTCGTTTTATTCGCTCAGCAGCTTCTTTTCTTAATTTTGATCGGTATTCATTGAATGACGTTTTGTTCAGAATTAAATTATTATTGTCAACTCCCAGGGCTTCTGATATAACTGATATTAATCTAACAGAATTTCTATAAGAAATATTGCAACTATCTAAGGCAGCCACAACGTCTTCGGTGGAAATATTGATGGTTCCTCTCTCATTTTTAGCTTCATAATTTCGTCCTTGAACGTCAAACATTGACAGTGTGCTTTGGTGAGAAGTAGTTGTAGTTGTCCCACCACTTAAAGGCGGCTCGCTAGTGCTTTGAGAGCTTGATGGTAAAGTCACATCTAAATAAATAAATAAAGAGTAAATAAGAAAATTATAATTCCAAGTTTATCAAATAATACGATATTTCCTACTTTAAACAAATACTTTTATGAACTACCTGAATTCGAACGATCTTCATAATCGGTTATCACATTAACATTATTATCATTTCCGGATATATTTTCATCTATCAATTGAGTCGTATTAGTATGATCTTGCTCGAATATCGGTTGTTCTGAAAGTAATACTAATAAAGTATAATAGTATTAATATCTAATGTTCAAGCTACGTCTGAATTAGTATGCTCGTTGAATACTCTTACTTACCTAATAACTGACGTGTATTATCATTTTCTTTACACAAGCCTAAATGATATTTTCTATTTGTTCTTTGGTCAGATAAAAACTTTAACGCTTCATTATCAGCTATATCTTGAACGTTTCCGTGTGCGATGTCAAACAATGTTTCAAGAAACTCAGAAAACTCGCGTTCTGTTGTTGGATTTTGATTTTTTTAAAAAGCTTCTATACTTATTGTAATAAAAACCTTTTACAGAATTAGGCTTTAATTCACATAACTTGACAGACAGATAAGATATTGACAGTTTAAAAATATACAACAGAATTGACAAACATTAATAACAATAAACAAAACCATACACTATGTATGATTAATAAAATAATTAGTATATCATTCACCCGGTACTATTTTTTTAATGATATGTTAAATACTGCGGTTTCTGTTTACTTCTAGTGGATCTACGCAATGACTGATTTTGATCCAAAAAATCTTGATTGCCAGAAGTGCAAGGCTCATTGGTAGAATTCTGCTCCTTAACGTTTTCATCGTTTATTATTGAAGCTTCTTCACTTTCTTCCATATTCGGTTGGTCTTCGTCTCGATTGTTTGTTATTAAATTTTCTTCATTATCTTCTGTCAATCGTAAATCGCCTCGAGGCGCTAAATGCTTCGTCGCAACTGTACTTTCTTTTCCATTGTTATATCGTATTAGTGCGTAATCAGGATTTACTTCTAATAGTTCTACTTCTTCAACAAGCGGATCGAACTTACTTCTACGTACAAACTTTTTAAGTAAAACTTTATCGGAATTTTTAAGCCAGGAAGGAATAGAAGTTCCACTCGTGGATCGACGTTGATATGTAAATAAACGTTCATGTGGAGTATGATTAGTTGATGTGCATAATAAACTTCGAATAGAATGTAGAGCATCGGGTAGAACCAATTCCCATTGATTTGTCTCCAGTTTTCGGGATTTGAGAGAAAGGCTGATAGCTTTCCAAATGATGCCGTTGTATTTTTCAACTTGACCATTTCCTTGGGGATTATATGGTGTTGTTCGACTTGAAGCAATACCCTTGGAATGTAGGTAAGTTATGAATTCTTGTGATGTGAAGCTTGTTCCACGATCGGAATGTATGTAATCAGGCATTCCAAACAAACAAAACAAGTGATTGAGGTGCTCTATTGCAGTTTGACTAGAATTATCTGAACAGGGGAA
>CAJUYG010002592.1:0-29818 GCA_910591675.1 Galerucella calmariensis | reverse complement strand
GAATGCGATACGTGCCATTCTTTTAAAATTAATCAGATTTCGGAGGAGCAATATAGAATTCATATTGTGAATAAAGACAGAGCAAGAGACGAAAAAAGTGAGGATAAAGAAGATGCTTTAAAAAAATTAAATTATACTTTCACGATGGATACTGAAGCTGTAAAATTATGTCCTGTTCTAAATGTTAGCGCTGCATATTACAAAACAAAACTTCAGATCCATAACTTTACAATATTCAATTTGGCTACACATCAATGCTCCAACTACTCATGGGATGAAACTGAAGGTGATTTGAGTGCCTCGGTATTTGTCACTTGCATAATTAAACATTTAGAAGACAAATGTTTACTTGAAAAACGAAAAATTATTCTCTATTCTGATGGCTGCGGGTACCAAAATAGAAACAACGTACTTTCGAATGCTCTGTTTTATTTTTCAATAAAACATAATGTCGAAATTGAACAAAAGTATTTAGAAAAGGGTCACACCCAAATGGAGTGTGATTCCATACATGCGCTGACTGAACGCAGATTAAAACAAAGACTGATTTACCTTTCCAGCGAATACATTAGTATCATTATGGAAGCACGTGAAAAACCCTTCCCTTTAGATGTTTGCCAAATGTATCATGACCAATTTTTGGATTTTGACGACAAAACAACTTTTGTCTTCATCTCAATTCGACCAGGAAAAAGGACCAATGAGCCCACTGTATCCAACTTAAGAGCTATAAAGTAGAGCCCTGAGGGAAAAATTTTTTACAAGCTAAGTTTTGATGATAATTATAAAGAACTAGACCAAAGATCCAAAAAATGTAATAAAAGCGATTTTACCACTAAACGGTTATTCAAAGAAAGATTAAAAATAAAATTTTCAAAATGGCAAACCTCCAACAGCTCAAACCATTTTTTCCACAAGACACACATATTTTTTATGATTCTTTACCACATTACGACAATTAATTATTATTAATAAACATTGATTTTGTAATAAATTGTAATAATAAAAAGTAATAAAAACAATCTGGTGCTATTATGACGTAAGCCTCAAAAAAATACTAATTTAGAGAGAGAATAGGTCGTATCCCACAAAAACAATAAAAATAATTTGAAAATTGTTTTCTTTTGTTACAAATCACATTTAAAATAATTAAACAGAAAAGAAAAAAAATAGTTTACGAAAACTAATTGAAATTTCGTATAGTTATGCAGTTTTTTGTTCCTCCTGTAAAATTTGATATCTCAGGGTTACGTCCTATTGCAAATGAGCCATCGTCATACTAGTGACGTCATTATCTGAACAATATGTTTGGCATAGTATGTGCTCTGCAGTTTCCTCTTCTAGTGGACGGAATCTGCATATGACTTCGTCTCTTAATCCCATCAGCTTCGCGTGCCTGTTAAGCTCCCAGTGCTCTGTTACCATACCTACTACAAATTTTAATCCGCCAATTGATTACCCCCATGACCCTGGCTACCATGACCTTGGTTTAGAATTGATTACTATCGAATCAAGTGGCTTCGGTGTAGCGTGGATGTCGGTGAGGATGGCAACTGAACGGTAAGTCTTTTTCTGCATTTTAATTCCTTCAACGCATTGTGAATCGAAGTCACTTCCGCTTACAAAGTTGTGACGTCCTTAGATAGGCTTATTGGAATAGCTTTCCTTAGTTTTAGCCCTACAATTCCGGCTTCTTTATCATATCTGTCTTGGAGCCGTTCCTATACCAGGTTGCAGCAGCCTTTATGGTCCTTGACTGGACATTGATAAGAGCATTCAAGGTGGTATGGAATAATTCTCAGCTGGTAGGTACACTTGCAGTTACCCCTTGTAGATAGAGATCATTTTGAAACGAGAAGTTTTTTTTCTACTTCGCACAAATTAAAAATCAGACAAACGAACCGATAACCGGTAAATAACCATATCGAGAATCAACTTTTTATCCATCGGTGGTTGTTAGGAACATTTTTTTTTCAACAGAATGACTAGTGTCTTTTTTGTTCTAAAAATGGAATTACCTCGTTGAATAAATGATTCTATCTGTCGTAAAATATTTTTCCGATGAAAATAAAAACTTTGTCGTGAAATTCAAGTTGTTATGCTTCTTGCTAAAATACAAGTAGCTTTTGTTTTTATATACAATTGCTCGAATTAGGTTTCAACTTATTAACTTGATACCGATCCTGGTTGTCTTTTAAATGAAACCGATAGCGGATTAAACTAAAACCATAGAAATCAAAAACCTTGAGAAAAACAAACCCTTTCAATTTTAGTTAAGGAGTAAATTTAAGTGGAACCGGCCAATAAAAAGGACAGTAATAAAGTTTTATCAATCAAATTATTTTCTTCAAGTCATGCCGGCGTTTTCACAAGATTCCCTGACGCTGGTAGAGAGTGGTAGCATGGGTGTTCTTTAATACAAACCGCTATTTCACAGTTGTTTTTAGTGGTGTGTAGCTAATGTTTTATTTCGGGCATTGATGTTATAACGCCGGAATGAATCGGCATTTTTCGTACTTTCATCGGATTTTGAAAAGTAATTTCGAAACGGTATAACATATAGAAAGTAACGCTCGTTGTCGACGATTGAAAATTGATATCCATGTTAAAAATGGGTTTTAGATCTATATAAAGGGTGTCCAAAAACTCTCCAGTCAAACGCCTACTAAAGATACCGGAAGTGATTTTACGTCCATCTTATCTAGCTCACATTCATCAAAAACCTCCTCCTAAGGAAGATGACATTCTAGGTCAGTTTCTTAAGCATATCTCAAAATACCGATAACTTCAAATTTTTTATTTGATTGTATAACCACGCAGTAATAGATTGTTCACTTCGTATCCGCTTCCAACTTAATCGATTTAGTTGAAGTTCTGGAACTTTAGTTCTTCACGTCAGGTTATGTTTAAGCGACCAGGGGTCGCGGGAGATCTGACCGTTACGTTACGTTACGTTACGTTATGTTACGTTGCTTCCTTATGTGCCTTGCTTGCGTGCGTGTGCTCTCTTCGGAGTCTCTCTCTCGTTTACGAAGCAGCGATTCATATGCTTCGGCCGGGAATCGAACCCGGGCCGCCCGCGTGGATGGCGAGCATTCTACCACTGAACCACCGATGCTATATTGAAATCCAAAGCAAAGCTGGTATTAGCAGTGCTGGTGATCTACTTGAGTTTGTTCGGATACATTTTTACTATTATTGCCATAATTTTTTTCGCGCGGTTGATCTTTTTTGTTTATTTACAACATCGGTTGTCAGGACGGTAGGTTGTGTTTACTGGTTTCTAAGTTTAACACGTCGGTAAGTGATTTACTTACCGTTCAGACGTCGAAAAGTAATAAATAGCATAAAAACAATTTCACCAAAATGCAAAATATATTTTAAACTGATCGAGAAGTATAAATGTCACTTTTGACATTTCGTTCATTCCGAACAAATTTGAATTATTTTATTCGGAGTTTATTTCAATAAGATCGCGCAAAAAATGGTTTAAGCATCTCGAACGTTGAGGGTAATTACAACGTTTGCATGTAGATTCCTCTCGAAAAATTGGTCAAAATGATTGAGGATTAAGGGGTCTAGCACATTTACTTTTCGAAATACAGGGTGTTGAAATTTTGAAAACTTGAATGTTTTAATTCGATAACTTTAAAATGGATGGATAAATTGATTTGACATTTGGCAGGTTGTTTTTAGATGTAAAAGGGCATATTTCGATAGAAATAGTAGTATGTGCAACTAGTGTGGATATGATGGACAATCGTTCAAGTGCGATATGGACAATCCACACGAGTCGAACAGCATATTTTTTCTACGACCCCCTCAAGAAAAAATCTAGAGAATAAAAATTTTTATAAACTGTAATATAACTACAAATTGAGAATTTAACAATTCAATTTTATGTTTCCACTACTTTTTTTGTGGTAAACGTACAGTTCTTGAATGTCCAATTTGTATAATGCTACGGAATAAGTCCCTATGTAAGTAGATGTTGCCAGTCGAAATCCCTCATGAAGAGTACCGTACCATTATCTGTCTGGTTTGCTTACTACTAGACCACCGAGGAATATGCAAATGGTTTATCTATAACGTCAGATGTATTACATGATTTTTGCTTAAAAGGAACCAAAGTTCCTACCGTGTGTCCCGCGACACGTTCTACCTTTTATTCTAAACGTTGAACTAACTTAAAAGCTTGATGAAATGCAATACATTCATAAAAATGTGAAAAACTTATTGGGAAAATCCTATTAGAACCATTTGCCCGGACAAAGTCGCGGGCAAAAGCTACCTTTAATATAAAGCATCTTCTCATGCAACGCAAATCGTTATAATAATTGTTGCTAAAAGCCACAAGTTAAATTTGGCTTCGCCTAATGAGGTAACGTGTTTGAGACGTTAATTAGTTATTTGTACTAAGGTAATTACTTTTTATCTAACACGCCGTCTTAAGTTAAGGAAATCGTGCCAATTAGTGAATATAAGCAAAATGTATAATAAAATACAATATCAGAAATACTTTATTTTCAATTAAATATTAAGATAATAATGAACTATTGTTAGTGTTTCAACATAACACGGAAATAAAAAGTGAGAAGGGAGCCAAATTTTAAGAACTTTGCGATATGATATATTCAAATAATTTTTCATTTTTCACTACTATAATAATAAAATTATTGCCGTTGAATATTAAAATTCGCACTAGACGTTAAAAAAATGAGAGAAAAAACGAATCTACCTAGCTCAAGCCAATCGAAAGATAACAATGTTTCACGAATTTCTTACAATCATTGTAAGTAATTATTATTATTACCAAATAAATAATTAATTATTATCGATCCATTTATTATATGAGTGTCTAGACAATGATTATGTCTCGAGTCTCGAGCAATCGAAAATAAACAACTTTTTTCGAAGCTCTTGAGATATTTTAACTGATAATTCCACGTATCAGTTCCAGAATCTATTTATGTGTAAGTGGGTCCTCGATATAGAATTTCATTTTAAATATGTTATAATTTTGAATGTCTCTAATTTCTGCTACCTACAAAATAACAAGTTTATAAGACTCTATTTAATTTTAGACATTAGTTGCTTAGTTATTAATCCTACAAAGCCACACCAGTCATAACTCTCATTCAGAATTACCAAGATATGTAGATTTCTTTTCTGTCAATTCGCTATTTCTTAGCTATTGTTGAAATTTCCTGATATAGTCGGACAAAGTTCGCATATATGTTTATGGCGAATACATTCAATAAATAAGTCTGTCTTTGATAGGCCCTGACATATTGACTTGTCTTTGTCTAGAACCGCGTGATTTACTGGAGAAGTAAAAGTATGAGTACGGTGCTTGTTTTAAACGGTTTTATTGGAAGACATTTATCTAAATCAGATGACGAAAGTGAGTAGTATTGCATTTTTTTTTCAAATATACCTATATACAGGCTGTTTCACGACGAGCTTACACTATCTATATATTAGAGACTATTCACACGATTGGCATAGATGGAGAACAAGTTATGGCGAATTTATAGAAAATATTTTGACATGGGTACATGCCACTTTTGGTTGTACCGAAAGTGAACGGCAGCTTTGTCATTTTAAATATAAAACCCTGTATATGATCAAGTTTCCGTACTCTTCATTAAATTCACTTTGTGTAGGTTATCCTATCAATAAAATTTATACTTGAATTGAATTTAATTGGAAGCTACTCCGTTAGCGAAACGCGTCACACCTTTAAGTTGAACATAGGTTCAAATATAATGTAGATTCTAACAAATTGAATTGTATTATTACCAAATTCATACTTATCAAGATATTAATATTTCCATATACATATAATACCACGAGAGTGGAAATTTTGTCGGCAAAATTTTTCGATTGTCATAAAAGTATGAAAGTTTGTTGCTTGGCAATTTTGCGAATAACACTTTTAACAAAACCACGAGCCGTTAGGCGAGTGGTTTTGGATTGAATGTCATGAGCAAAATTACCTAAAAGCAGCAAACTTGAATACGACAAGAGAAAAAGTTTACCTTACAAAATTTTTTATTGAGTGGTATTAATTCGACATGACTATTTCAGGAGAGAAGAACTAAAAAATCATATGTTTGAACGTTTTATTTATTGCATACTTCAATTATACAAAGCCAAAAAAACATTATACATTATACAAAAAAATTACCTATTTATGTAAAAAGTTCAAATTGTACTTTGTAGCATTGTTTTGGGGATTGTTTTGCATCATAACCTGTGATGAATTTAAGTTAGAAACTGAGGATTCCTTTTCTTTATTTTTATTCTCTCGAAGGTTCTCTATAAGTTGGAAACGGTGTTCTTCATTTAATTGTAAATATGGTTTCAAATAATGGGCAGAAGAATGTCCTGTAAGCTTAATTACTTCTTGTTCACCAACTGCTTCTTTTGTTAATGCAGATATTGCAGAAGCTCTATGTGAATGATTGGTTATTTTTTTTGTGTCTATACCAATTGATTCTGCCAATATTTTCGTCCACTTTGAAATTGTATTAAATCCCAATGGTGAATTTTTGTACCATATTCCTTTCTCCCAATTTGGATGTACTATTAAAAATAATCTTGTTGTTAGATAAGGATTGGATTCTCTTGTTTCAATAATTTTTAAAAATAAACGAACGGGACACAAATTGTTGTTAGCATTATTTCTTACCAACCACTTACTGCCAGATAAAGCTTTTGATCCTCCTTGTGTCGTTTTGGAAAAGATTGGATTATATTCTACCCTGCCAGTAAAATTACCTTTATTATCATATTCTTTTTTAAAGTAATTAATATCACAATTAGCAGCTTCATTCCCACGCCATGCTAATTCGAACGAACATAAATGAAAAAACTTTTTTTGTAACCCATCAGGATTATCTTCAGAATAGCTTTCTGCCAACTCCATTAATTCTTCTTCGGTAAACAGGTTAGAACTTTTTTTTCTGGTTTCAGGTTCAGCCTGAAGCTTTTTACGTTTTGTATCCCTGGCCAATCTAGCAAATTTATAGGTAATATCTTCAAATGGATCAATTTTGATGTAAAATTCTAGAAAATATTTTTTCTGAACCATTTGAGCAGTCGTATTCCAAAGTGTTTTCACACTAGCTTCAGTATAATCAGTTCCATCTTTTTTTTCATGTTAAAACCATAATCTTCAGGAATTTTTGCTATAACTTGTTCAGAAGTATCCTTTTCTAACGTATAATTACGCGCGTCCAGAAACATTCTAAACTTTTCCCACACAGACTTTTTTGTCTTCATTGTATTTTGCGGTATACTTTGCTTAGAATTTTAAACACATAGATTTGATATATTAAACGTCAGAAAATTGCCGCGACAAGACAAAAAATTGCCAGTTCAAAACCTTAAAATTTTGTCAGTGCTCAATTTACTCGAGTGAAATAGTCATTACAAAATTGACAGGTGCAGACTATGGTACTATTTGAATCATCTACCTACGCTTCATTTGTTACTTATACCGTGTATAATATTCTCCAAACATCCTACCATACATCTTTTTGTGCAAAAACAAACTACCAATTGTCTTCAATTCAAGACGTTCCATTTATTTCCTCATAAAATGAAGATTACAATGTTTCCTCTGGAAATAAAATCCTTATAAGTGTTTGTATAACCGAATTTTTTTCAAAATTTCATGAAAACTGAATCATGATCGTAGTGAGCAACCAATCGGTCGGATATCTCTCTAATTCTGAATGGAGATAACTTTTAAATGATTCAATGAAACTATTTGTTACCTATTATATAACTCAATATAATTATGTTGATTTCCAACAATGCAGTTAGTTAGTGTTTTATAGTTGTAGAATAGTGAATAGACACACACGCAGGGTCATGCTCATGAGGAGAGATCACGTAAAAAGGATATTTGACCTAGCGGAGTATGTATTTATGCTTTCAGATGTATAATAAGATTCACATATATTCAGATATATTCAGTTATATTCATATGTATTCCTTGTCATAATTAATGTAATTAGTTGAGTTATTCAATAAAACATCATTCCAGTGAATCATGTAGTTATCATACGCCTATTTGAGCCGCTCCCACTGCTCCATGAAGACCTAGCATACAATACATGGCGATCCTGCCATACAACAGATATAGATCCTCACATACAATACAGCGTTTCTGGTATGGATGGCAACTGAAATGAAGACTTCCTCGCGGGGAAGGATTCCGCAGATAATTTATTCTGACTAAACTTGCAATTGGTATCTCATTAAGTTTTGCATGAACCAAATACCTGGGCAACAAGAAGAGTTTTGAGCATGGGCACTAGGTTCTGGTTTTTGACAAAGTTTATCGTGTTTGGTTCATTCGAAGGCTCCTATATATCCTTCGGAAAAAGCCTGTAGCTTGCCACTTTCACATGAATCATTGAATGGTAAGACTTAAACTGTCGGAAAATCCAACGTTATATATCGATCCCAGTAACATGAAGTTATAACTGATGGGATTAATAAGAAGAATCAAGTTTCTTACATTCATGGTTTATTGGAATTACTCCTAGCTAATCACGAAATTAACAGTCGTCTATCGGAATTCTTTTAAATTCCAATTTTTTTGCTTGACAAGAACACACAGCGCTGAGTATGTTTTTTTTTTTCATTTGCCACCAGTTAAGTGTTTTACAGTGAATCACGTAGCACCTTTTTTCAACTTCCTTTTCACTCTAATGCAAATTGTTGTACTCGAATGTTTTTTAAATTTCGAGATGGCGGTAGCTCGCTCAAGCGTGAATCACAAGCATTTGATATTTTCAATTTACTTATTTCTTCAGCCGAAATTCACCTTGTAAAGGAAATGTGTATAAGTTATTGCAGAATTGTAACAAAAACTGAAGAAAGTTAATAAGATATCTCACTAATCTTAAAGTAAACTCTTCTATATTTGATATTGCTATTTTATGAAACTGTATTTTTGAGGTAGGTATGTTCAATTTATCAAGTAGGAACTCCATATAGACGATATTAGTACTAGATAGTAAAGGTCCATGTAGAAAAATGCAAGCCTCATGAGCTAGTTACATTACTACCACCTAACAACTAAAGAATCAAGGAAAATATTAACAAATTTTTCAATAACATATGCACTATTTAGAGACTTGATGAACCAGTACTGTCTGCAAAAAATTTACACAGAAGATGCTAGACCAATTCGTCGAATGCATAGGAGACCACAATCGTAATCATCATTGGCACCATGCTATCCGCAGTATATGCATATACATCCATCATTTTCTTTCCTGTTAATCTTCTCAGCTTAAGCTGGAAAAAAGCCGTAACCTGTTAGTATATTCAATTCTTTCACGGTTGCATTTCACCCAAGATCTTACGTCTGGCATTAGCCTCTCCGTCGATTGATCAGTCTGCTCTCTCGCCATCGTTCGAGTCTCTTCCAGGTTCCTTACTGCTATATAACGAAGTCATTTTCTCTTAACAGCCAGAAGGTCTATGGGTGGAGTGCTTGTTCAACCATTGTTACTCAGATGTATCAGTATTTTCCTCTAGACTAACTGCATCTTTATATTATAGCTGTCAACCCTTATTGATATATTCCATATAGGTGCTACATATAGCGGGATTGACTAAACATCCCATTCAGCGCTGCTCTAACTGATCTCACTGTTTCACTGTTAATAAATGGAATAAGCCGTTCTCTAGGGGCTCTCAGTATCACCGCTTCAATCTTCTCTGGTGTAATTCCAACCGGTACCGACTCCAGCGACTTCTCAATTCTATGAGTCAGGTCTTCTAGCTCCTGTACCGTCATCACCACTGCCAGGTTGTCTGCATTCGATATCTCTATCACCCCTTTTGTGAGCTCTAGATCTAAAACTCCATTGTCACCTGTGGATAGAAACTAGATACTCAGGTACGGAGTGATTTTCCACCCTAAACTTTAGGAGTAAAGCGCTTTTTCGACTGACAGCGGTCCCTACAGGTTCCAGGCTATGTTCAAGCGACTGATGGATGTGATTTGGAGCGGATAAACTTTGAGAAAATGTCTAGTATAAAATCTCCATGATATGATAACTATATCAAAACTTTTGATCTGAAAAATATTATTTGTCTTTGAAAGGCTTCGAAACGTCAACAGTCACACTTTTTATACTTTTTACATGTTCCAGACACTTTTCCATGGCAGTCTTAGGGGTTTTCCATGCAGAGAAAAATAACCCATCATAGTACATAGCAGAGAATATATATCATATTTTTCCAAATTCTGTATCCCCTGGATTCCTAATTTATCTAATGGTATAGAAGAAATGATCGTAGAGATAGAGATATGGTTCGAATCCTTGTATTTATACCGATAATATACAATAATTTTGTCTCAATGTTCATGATTTTTGATTTGAACGTTAAATAAAAAATGTAATGATGTGCCTTACTTCGTTTGTAAATAACTTTCTCAACTGCTTAATCGGAATCATTTCGTCTTCCTGGTTTAACTTGGTCAACGGAAGAGAGATAATTTACCAACAGGTTATTTCTCAGGAAAACAAATCAGGTCACGGTATTGTTAAAATTGGAAACGATGTTCACACAAAATCATTTAATCGTTCCAGTAGGTAGATGATTTATCAATTGATTCACTTGACGAATAAATTGGATGCACTGCAGTGGTGATTATCTTAAAATAATAAAATTCGTTAATATTACCCGATTATTAAAATCTCATTTTTTGCTCAAAAACTATTTTCAACAATTAATGTGCCTTTTGGCTGTGAATAGAAAAAAAATTTGTTGGTATTTCTGTTTGAAGTTAACATTTTTTTTTCTTGAAGGGAAGGCACCAAATTGATTAGGGCGGCGGCACGAGCGACTTCTACGCCAGCGTAAAATTCAGTGGCATTGTTGCGGAAATGAATTCGACTCCTGATTGTTCAGTGTAAACAGCGTGTAAACAAAGCGCGGCTCTGTAGTAAAATAGCGTCAGTCAAAATAGCACTAGGTTGAATGGTACAATGACTTAGGTCAAGTGCCCGGGCTGTTGAGCACAACCCAAACGTTTGAATGAATGAATGAATAAAAAAAAAATAAAAGCACTAGGTTGAAACAGCGGCGGGCAAAATGGCGCTGCACAAAAATAGCGCAGAATAAAATAGCGCAGGAAAAAATGGACGAAAAAAACGTAGAACGAAAATGGCGACGGACAAATTAGCGCTCGAAAAAATAGACTATAGTGCCGAATTGGCACGAATAATAGTCATAACAATAGTTTAAAGTCAATTCAACATCGCTTCCCGACCAACTGGCAGAGATCGAAGTGTATACAACTAGAATACAACTGAAGGCGGACTAATGCAATGTTCATTATCATTATATTATGATTACATTTACACTAAAAAATGTTAATCACTATAGTTTCCCTCATTTGAATAGTTAATTTCCTAAAGATATTTCAACCAGCGTTATTTAGTCGCAGTGCTATTTCAACCAATGCTATTTTGTCTGTTAGTGTTTTTGCTCTGCGTTATTTTTGTGTGGCGCTATTTTGTCCAGCGCTATTTAGTCCTGCGCTGTTTTAACCTAGAACTATGTTGACTAACGCTATTCCGCTACAGAGCCGCAAAGCGCACATTCTGATTTCAGCCTAGTCTCAATCAAAATAACATGACAAACTAGTTTTAATGAAAATTCCACACTTGTAATTTTTAACCAATCAGAACGTGTATTTATGTCAGATCACCATAGCAACGGATGAATTTTATCGGAAATTTTTTCCTGGTGGGTACCCAACAGCGAATTATACTGGAAATTTTTTTGACGTTTATAATGACAGAATATTTTTTTTGAAAATATAATTTTTATTTGTTTACATAATAATTTGGATTAATCTAAACAAAAAGCTTGAATGTTTTCTAAATTCATGGACCATCATGATTGATGTTTATATTAAAAACGCAATTATTGTATACTATGGCAGGTTGATTCAAAGTTGCTTGCTCTTGATTTAGAGATTCTTGGACTGTCTTTGCAGAAGTTGAAGCAGACCTCATTGCGTCAATTATATCCTGATGATGGCCCGAGTCAATTTGCAGATATGGTTTTATGGAGTGACTGCTACCATGCCCTGTTATTTTAATTAATTGCTGTTCTCCAATTTCCGTTTTGGCTAGAGTTGAAACAGCAGTGGCCCACGCAGAATGATTTAGTTTTCGTTAACGTCGTATTTAGTTAATTTAAATTTTTTTCCTTCACAAAAACAAACCAAACACTCATGCATATTTTAACATTTTTTCAAACTTCAAATTCGAGTGACCTTTTTGTAACTAGTTATTATTCCATAAAGCATATAATTAGAAATTGGCTAACTTCATCTTTAGGTTTGTGACGTATCTGTAGTGAAAGTTTCAAACATTCAGGAATTCCTAATTTCCAGTTTTTTCCTGAAATATTTGGTTTAAAAAATTGAGAAATTAATTTTCGCAAAGAATAATATTTCAATGAAATGCCAAAAACCAGATATCGGCCTAACACCCCATTGCGATTCCTCAGAACATTCTGAGAATGGACGATGATTACAAACAGATATTCTCAGGATTTCTTGCATATTCCAATGAGATATTTTCGGGATATCCAAATGACATCCTTGTAGTGTTTGGATAGTTGGAAAATTTTGAAACACTGAAAATGAGGATTGGAGTGATAATGGAGTTAACCCTATAGAGTGCCAGAGCTATTCGATAGTCACTTGTTGCCAGATATACGTAAATTTGACGTGCACCGATTTTAGAAAGAAATCTGTGTTTTATTTCAACGATTTATCAAAAAAAAATTAATCAAAAAATATGAACCCTTAACATTGGGGACATCTCTTCTTTTGATGTTCTCCACATATGTGATTTTTGCATATAATGCATCTTACTTTCGTCATTCTTTTCTTGGTATATAAACAGAGGTAACAATATTTTCTAGATGCATCTGCATTCTGTTCCGAAGGCTGTTCTATAGAGTCTCTTTCCCTCAATACCTGGGTTGATGACAAGAGGAAACTAAAACCACCAGTTTATTTGCCTTTGGTTTATATGACACCAAACTAATATTATCATCAAACAAAAATAAAGATGCTCCCTGTTCCCTTCCTTGAAATTTGAAGATCACAAAACTCGGGAGGCAGTTATTTTTTATTTTTTTCCATAGTTCCAATAACAGTGAGATTATAATTTTCAAGTAACTTTTCAACTAGCGGTATACTACAGAACCAGTTGTCCATAGTAATTAGTAACATTACGATTGGAACCCTTTATTGATGTCACTAAATTTTCAACAAAATAGTCTGCTATTGGTTTCCCTAAATCTGTGGTTTGTTTTCCAAGATAAAGCATAGCATCTATTACTTAGTTGAATTGTCACACATCATAACAATTTTGATGCCGTAACGATCAGGTTTTGATGGTATATCCATACGAAATGGGCAGCGCCCTCTAAATCCAACTAGCTGCTCATCTATTGTGACATATGAGCTGGGTTTGTAATTATTTTTGCAATTCTTCAAAAGCATATCCCATATTTCTGAAATTGGTGCAAGTTTCGTTTCTAGCAGTCTCTCTTGACGTGTATCTTTGTCGTCAAACCTTAGACGATTTATAAGGAAGTTAAATCTTGTTCGTGACATAGTAGCTTTGTATCGATCACCACCATATTCGCTATTGAACAATACTTCGTTAGATAGGTGGTTATTTTTCAAGGCAGCAGACATTATTAGCAAACCGAACAATGCGTCTAATTCGTCTATGCACACATCTTTTGTAGAGGAGTCTTCAGTTTTGTAGTTCACTCTTTGGCGACGAATTTCCTCGTTTGTATGTAGAGTAATTTGGTTTTTAATTTGTATGTCCATAAACAAATTAAAACACTCACTGATATTGAAGGTATAATTTGTGATTGGTGTGGGTCCTGGCCTTATATGTACAATCATGTGTTTACGAATTTTATTCTTAGAAGTTTCTGCAGTAGTTTTCCACTTGTACCCATCTTTTCCACGTAGTTCTGATGAAGTCGGATCTATTACAAAATTAAATTCTCCAATGTTTGTCATATTTTCCTGTTCTTTCCGTTCCATTTTCCTTTTTTTGGATGTAGCGCTAATCCCTTATTTTTATACAAAATCCGGATCATTCAAACTATCATCCATATCCTCCTCTAAATCCGAATCTGTATCTTCTACATGATCCTCAAATTCGCCATCATCACTTAGTTCTTCTATAAATTGCCAAACTAATTCGGGATCAGTTTCCGCCGAAATTGTCTTTATACTTTTATTCATATTATCAGATACACCAACCAACTAGTATTATACAAAAAACCTAGAAGAAAACAATAAACTATAGATAAACAACAAAACATATTTAAAGAACATTCATTACTTTTGCCAGTTATACGCCTTCTCAACGTGTAATATTTATCCACTTATTGCCAGAACTACGTCAGATGAACGTACATACACTTTTAAAATGTAACACTATTTGATAAAAACAATGCGTAGTCAATCACGGTTGCAGACATACTGGCACAATAGTCCAAAGAAAGCATAGCTTGCAGAAGAAACTGATGTAACATGCGGATGGCTATTTACGTGCCGTTTTTGAAATTCTATACGTCGAAATGACGTACATTGGCACTCTAGGATCAAGAATAATTTTGAAATAAAAAAAGCTGAGATTTTGTCACCAAGATAAAATAAAACAAAATCAATTAGTATTTTCGAATAACTGCGTATTAAATTTCAAGAGTTGATTTTTTACCGTTCGTAATCCGATATCCCTTTCAAAAGCAATTTCCACCGACACAAATCGAATTTTTAGCGGAGTAATGGGTGGATATATAATAATTAAATTTATTTTTATTTCCATGTCGGTTTTGGTATCTGTAACTGGTTTGACAGCATATTAAGGAGGCAACAGGCATTGAAGTGTGCGATGACAATCTACAATGTGATCATCGGTTACCATAAGCTGGTGATTACCGTCCGCTTTATTTTACTGTATCATTCGCTGGTTTCGCCTTTTCAGATGCCCAACGATTATGCTGTTTGACTACAATTTATTTTAAAATTGTGCGCAACTAGAGAATTCTTTAGATAAGTTATGAGATTTAAGATATGTAATGTCTGTTGGCATTGTACATACCAGATTTACAAGTAAGTTCAACCTATTATTATCATAAACACTAATGTGAAGTGGAAGGAGGGGAATTGACACATGACAGATGCATGTATCGTGAATATGTGTCTCCCCTAGAACAAATATCGACGTGTTGTAACGTTATATTTGGCCACTATCATTGAAATATTTGAATATTTACCGGACGGCGAGTAGCCAGTCCTTTTTTCTTACCAACATGTGATTCTCGTCGAGAACCTGTAGCACCGATCACCGCTGAAAGGCAAAATTTTTACATTTAATGTGCGACGGATAATCTCAGTTGGTGAGGATCAGTATACACTGATATTGGTCAAATATTTCAATTCTTCTCTCCTTTAGATATAAATTAAGAACACACTATTAATATGTAAATTCTTTCTCGAAGCGGAGCATGTGAACAGGAAAGGAATATACAACGTATGTCGATTGCTCATCGCATAGTTCAATAATTTAATAGCGAGTAGTTGGAATAAGCTTTCTTTCTCCTGTGAACCAATTTTTAATTATTGTAAGAGGTTTACCTCAAACATTTTTTTTTCTAAAGTGCATTCAATGTGAATGGTAAGTTGCATTTACGTATATGCTTTTCCTTTTGTGATTTTTGCTTTTATATATTCCCCTCCTAGTGATAAGCGCCAGATACACACATACAATGATATTTTTTTATCTTGTTCTTTTTTTTCTAGATTTTCTTATACAGTTGATTACCAACAAGAATATTATATTTCCGGATTACATTTTTCATTACATTTTTTTATCGCCTTCTGTGATTGAAATAAGTAGTAAAATTGAGTTTTTATGTTACTTAGATATTCTTTCTTTGATTTCTTTGATGAATGGAAATGAATAAGATTTCCTTAATAATATCATATCACATTTCTTTATTGCTTCTTTTGATTTTTTTATAGTAAAATACAGGATATATTTTTTTTATGAACCACTAGAACCACGTTCTTAAATGAATTTCTGAATTTCTTAAACATTTGTAAAAACGAATTACTGCAGATATCATGAATTTTACATGAAAACGAATGTAACTATTTCTGATACAATGTATCTTTCTTAGCACTTACTTAGTACCTGAGACAGTGAAACTTTGTACCTGAAACTTAGTACCTGAGACTTCGTACCTGCCACCTAGGACCTGTCCGAGGAAATTGAGGAAAGTAAATCTATGTAAAACAACGTGCTTCAACAAACAACAACAATATTTTTTTTATTTTTTCTACTGTAATATTAGTTTAAAAGTCATTATACAACTTGTAAATTTAACAACGTTGTTTATATTCCTTCCCTTCCAACATTTCCAGGTTTGTGGATAAAGAGTTGTGAGGTGAAAAACAAGTCGACTAATTTTATTCAGGGTGGCGCCCACTTACCTTTCTTGATTAACTTTAATTACATTTCTCAACTTGATTAATTAACTTATTAAATTCATTTGGTTTCTTAACTTCATTTATTATCTCATTAACTTCAATAACTTAAATAAAGTAGGATTACCCGCGAACCGGTACTCTCTGAATTGATATTAGTTTGGTCTCCGAATTCACACCTGAGGTGCTCTCCACATTGAGTCGCCGTTGCAATTTATCTTGCCTTATAATAGGAATACTGCCAAATATCAAGGTGGACTGTTTTCTGTGGCCCACTCTGTATATTTTATAATACGTGGTGATCACAAAATTGATACGAGAACCGTGAATACGGATTATACGAAATTAATAAATACACTATGGATTTTATATATTAATAATAATCTTGTGGAATGGACCATTAGGGTTAGTGGCAACAGCATTAAAACGATTCACAATAGCTTTTTTAATTTTCAGAGCTCATCCTCAACTTGTGTTTTTGACAACGCTGTATCAGATCATAGAACTGTATTCATGGAGATTACTAGTGAACCTACTTCTGAACTGCTTTTTTGCAAGAAAACAATCTTTACAGATAGTACCCATGGTAGGGGCACCTTGAGAGTCCTGGCAGTACTGAAATTGCTAATTTAATGAGAACCAGAATAAGAACTGTAACGCCGTTAGTGGTAGCTGCAGATACTTCCACATATTTCAGCGCTGATATCGACAGCGAGCAGCCTAGTAGGAAGGAGGTGTCTCGAATACTCAGAAGTAAGCGAAGCAGATTTTTAGAAAGCGATCCGACGGAGGTTGATTTTTATCAACCGAACCGGCGAAAGCTTATCAGAAGACGAAAACAGCGTTTTAAACGCAAATAGTGTTTCTTAACACTTTTTTCTATTTATCTTGAAAAATATTTTTATTTTTCAAGTCCGGATTTGATAGATGTTTTGTATGTTTAGGGACCTGTGGACAGGATAGGAACTATTAAGATGCCACCCAAAAAGAAGAACGACAGCCGTGCTAGCAGCCAAGCTAGCAACAGGACAAGGAGGACAATGGAAACAACATCGGACTCAGACAGCAAGGACAACGAGGCAACAAGAGCCATGAAGAATGCAGATAAGGTGGTGCGAGAAAGCAAAAAAAAAGCGGAAGAAGTCACGAAAATGCTGAAGGACATGGAAATAAGGAGGATACTCCAAGAAAAAAGGGAGCAAGCCAAAAAAGAAGCAGCAGAAGCGAAAAAAGCCACAGCAGAGATGAAGAAAACCATCCAGCGCATGGAAGAGGAGATGACAGGCCTAAGAAAAGCCATGGAGAACATGGCAAAGGCGATGCAAGAGGAGAAGAGATGCCGAAGCCGCTCAGAAAGCGTCCGCAAAAAGACGCAGAGGACAGAATCCCCAAGAAAAGACGAAGACAGTGAAGAAGAGGGTATGAATTTCACGGAAGTGATATCCATCAGGAACATACAGAAAAAAGAAGCCGCCGCCCGGAGGAAAGCCAACGAGGAAGCGATGGACGAGGCTATCCGCGAAAACAAGAAGACGACGACGCACCGACCACCACCCGTCATTCTACAGAGCATCCACTACTGGAGCTCCGTAAGAAAAGAAATCGAAAGACGAAATATAAAGACCAGGTTCATAACAATCCGGGAAAGACTCGGAGTGAAAATACCCTGCGACGAACCAGAGGACTACAGGAACCCCACAAGGTACCTGAGAGAAGAGAGAAAAGAAGTGGAGTGGTATACGTATATGCCACAAGAAGACAGGATGGCAAGGATCGTCATCCGAGGACTAACGCACTGCGAGGACACCAAGGAAATCAAGGAAGAAATTGAGAGTAAGTATAAAACGACTAACCCAACTACATTCCAGATTCGGAGACAGAAGACCTAACCCATCTACCTGGTGAAGCTGGAGCCTGAAGAAAAAGAGAAAATCCGGAAAATCCAACACATCCAGAACGTGAGGATCAGGTGGGGAGAACAAACAAGAGGAAAAGGGCCGACGCAGTGCTACAACTGCCAAGGCTTCCACCACGGATAGACGACGTGTAACGTAAACACGTGAAGTGCGGAGGACCACACCGATCCAAAGACTGCCCACGACCGAAGATCAAGCCGGCTACCTGTGCGAACTGCCAGGGAGAACACCCGGCAAACTACAAAGGATGCCCAAAAGTCACAAACAACCAGAAGACAAGGACAACAGCAACAGCAGTGAAGAAGACAGGAGTCAGCTACGCCCAGGCCGCAGCTAACAAGAAAACAACGACGACAACAACAAAACAACAGATCCTCGAACAGGTGACAAAGCTATTAGCTCAGCTAATGGCTTAAAGTTGCTTGTAAGAGATCGGAAGAAAAGAAGACACACTCTATGAGGGTGTTTTCAGCCGTCCTTTCCGGAGCATCCTGGGTGGGAAGGGCTCATCTAGGTTGGTTGTGTGTGTATGTGTGTGTGTGTGTGTGTGTGTGTGTGTGTGTGTGTGTGTGTGTGTGTGTGTGTGTGTGTGTGCGTGTGTGTGAGCGCTGATATCCTAACCTTACAACTGCAGACCAACGTTTCACGACGTGTATCTTGAGCTAGTCCAGTTTTTTTTAACTATTCTGCTTATTTGTGGGTGTGTTGAGTATTCGTAGTTGGTTTTGAAAAAAGTGACCGAATATTTATTTATTATAGTAGTTATTCTTTTATACAGAACTTTCCTGCCATGAAAAACAACGTTTGGCTAGAAAGAAATTTAGTTAATAAGTATACCCACCCAGTTTATTGCATCGTTATTCAACTTCTTACATTTATTTTTCTTCATTTTTGTCATTGAAATATGTGGGAAAAAACGTCCTATCTATTGTATACTTTTTTGTATTGAATGTAATATATAAAGGAACTTGATGATTATCGCTTCATTTTTCCCACTTCAGGCATTATATTATAGTCCATTTTTTGACATTTGATTTAATTCAACTTGACTATTTGATTGTGTAATATCAATCTAATATTGAGAAAGTTCAAATGAAATATCAAAAAATAGACCATAAATGCATTTTGAAATTAAAATAGAATTACAATAAATTTGAAAACGCCGCCAAAAACTGTAAAATTACAGTAATCTTCTTTTTCGGCTGTTAGCGAAGTTTACAACCATCTGATTCGTGTTAAAGCTACTGAAGGGACTCTCAAGGTGGCGCCATCTGTGAAAATAGATGACGACACGCGCCAGCTTTCCTTTTATAAGTATATTTTATCTATGATAGTACCATTGTTAACTTCATTAATAGTCTTGTAATTGATGACTGGTCTTAAATGTATGGCAATTTGGACACAAATTATGCATTTAATACTTTCATGAATATGTTTATTTATCATTTCAATGTTCATGTTCCTTCGAGAAGAAAACAAGTCAAACGGGGTAAGAATAGGTGAATAAATACGGATGTTCTGAAATCTAGTAATAATTTGAAAAATATACGTGCCTTATCAATAGCTCAACCTCAACCGAGCCCCCAACTGATATAATTTTATAAACAACAGGAAAAGAACATAAAAAACTCTTACAATCAACCACAGAAAAATTATATCAAAATCTAATTTCAGCTTCAGAACATCGTACAAAAAGCGCATGAAAACCTGCTGCAGATTTTACTAAAAATATTGGTATTACGTCTATAATTTTCTGAAGATTCCAAAAAATAAAAAATATACAAGGGGTTTGCATTTAAAAGGAAAAAGTTGGTATTGGCCACTGTCCTGGCACATATTTGAAATGAATACAAATAATAAGCGTTTTTCTAATCCATTTTACATCGAATTTATTCCACACTGTATAGTTAAAATGATAGTACAAAATTGACTATTCTATTCCTCTAATACGTTGTCTATTAAGTTACGTTTATAGCGGATAATCGCTATTCAATTGGATTTGGAGACAAGGTTGAAGAGTTCATAGAGATTTAAGTGGTCGAGGACATAATCTACGCTGTCAATCTGTGATTCGAAACCATCGAAACGTGATCTCGCACGTGAGCCACACAATGTTTTCGTGACTGATGCGAATCCTCGAAGAAGAGTAAAAAGATGCCGGCGACATCCAACGACAACAATTGTACGGCGTAAATATGTACCTGGGACATTTCAAAATTCGAAGTCGATCACGATCTAGAGCATAACAAAAAATACTGTGTATATATATGACATGTCGCGTTTTTTTTGATCTTGTTTTGAATTGACGTAGGTTATTTATACCATACTTGCTATCATTTCTCTCAATGTTGAGTTTTATTTGATGACATTTTAAATATTTCACTATCATATACCTACAAATACTAGTTACAATGTTGGATACCAAAAATTTCTCCACGACTAAATAATAACGCACAAATTATTTTTACATATTTTAGCTGCATAATGATATAAATTCTTCACACCAGTGAATAATAAAAAGAATTCACTCTCGTTAGCCAATCACATTCTATTATTATCAGAATTCACGCTAAAATGGATTAAAATGAATGAATCAAATCGTCTCTTTGAAACGTCACATACCAAAAAACGCAAATCGCTTCTGACAGCGCGTCGTTTGAAACGTCAAAATAATTATAAAATCATAATTTTACATATTATAAAAGAAAAAATGGACAACAGTAGCGATAGTGAATATGTAGGCCTCCCAGAATTAATTTCATTTATGAATGTAAGGGTCCCGATTAAAAATATGAGTTACGTATATATATTTCCTCTTTACATTTTTATAAATATGCTCTCAAGCCTAGTGGTGGTTGACTATGGCGCGGACGATCGAGGTTTGATCCTCACTGGAAGTTTTTTCTTTTTAGTCGTTGAGAAAGTATCGTCTTTTACTTGTGTAGAATGGCTATTATTCACTTGGATGATTCCAAAACTCACTCGCTGTGCTCCCTCGTGTGTGCAAACTTCATCCGCGTGAATAATAGCCACCATTCTGCACTCGTTGAAGAATATACTATTATTGAGAGGGAAATTTTTCAGAAAAAAGCGAAAAAAATGCTGACCTTATACTGAAAAATAGTCAACGGAATCTGCAACAAGATAAATGTTGGTCACAAAAATTTAAACACGTGTTTTTTAATAAATTTCTAAATCAAACAATGGTGGCCAAATCAGTCACACGCCAACATGGTGAAATTTCTTAAGCGACCTAATATACCTATACTCAAATACAACCTATTTGGAAAAGAACGCCATTTTTCCAGAATAAGCTAGAGCATGCGGCTTTAAAGATTCTTGAAACATTGTCTTATTTTAGATTAGTCCAAAGACTCCAGGGCTACGTTCATAAACTTACTCCAGTGAGTAGAGAAGAGTATGATCACGTGATTAGAAAAGAATGTTTGTTGATTACTCGAAGTAACCGCTCAGAGGCTACACCGGCCGGAGGCAAATCAAATGTCATTGTGTTGTGTATATATAAATTTGGTTCATTTCGAAAATAGAAATTAATTAACCATGGATGAGTTGAATATTAATAATATTATCAATAAAAATAGCCTGGGCACTTATCTGAACTGACATACTGTATAAGCCAAACTGTCATAACTGTCAGAGTATATTATACTCCATTAAAAAGCGGAGTATGCAGAGTTTACGCCGGGTAGGTTTCTGAACGTTTATAAAAGCATACTCTATACTGGTAGAGTGAATTTATGAACGGTTTGGAGTAAACTATCCTTACTCTGAGTAAGTTTATGCACGTAGCCCAGGGGTAGCTATTCTTGGAAATCATACGATCCGGTGCTTCTCTCGTACGATGGGTCTATCCCGTGCGATCTATCGACTCCCACGATCGAGATCGACTAATTCTTGAGCCTACATGTGAACGTTCAAAATTATTGCGTTGTTGCCAGCATTATTCGATACAAAAGATATACTTTTTAGTTATTTTTAGTCTCTTCTTTTGTACGGTTGTTATAATTTTCTGTAATTCATATTTTTTTTATATTTGTTATGTTATATTACAATAATAAAAAGGTAGTCTGTTTAGTGAATCAATTAGTATTAAAATTGAATGAAAATGAGTCAGTCTCGTTTCACTCCTTACAAAGGAAGTGCCCCCACAAACGGGATGCTTCCAAGCGATGGTCATATAAAAACCTGAAGCCCCTATCTTCGTCAATTCAACCTAACTTCCTCTGCCTCCCATAAATCCTCCATCATTACGTGCCAAAAATAATAGTTCTCCATGTTCATAATAAAACACCGATTAAAAACACTGAAAATCAGTAAAACCTCTAAAACTCACGACAAGAATTTCTTTCAACTCTATGCACATGAATTTAAGATTCAAAGAAACAAAGAACTGACAGAATAATTACGGAATGCACAGAGAAATAGTAATTACATAATTATTATACAATTATTATACGAATATATACAAATTTCCATTAAGAAACCTCTTTAATAATAATAATATAATAATAATAATAATAGCTTTATTGCATATAGAAAACAATGTTTATAGCAAGGTTAGTGTGTGATAAAATACGAAAAAAAATTTCAAGTTTACAAGACAGTTTGTAATAAGAAATTAAAACAAAATAAAATAAAAATACATTATTCATCGAGTATAAATGACCTCAATTTGATAATATTCCAAAGGTAGCAGCATATAGTTTTTCCCTCAGATAGTTTTATATCTTCTGTAAGTTCCTTGTGGCATTACTTATTCTTTTTTCTTATTCTTCTGGGAATCAAACCACAATAATGTTTTTTATTTTTTATTTCGACGTTTCGGTAGCGTTCCAGCTACCGTTGTCAAGATTAACAACAATAAAATTGCTAGTTAATCTTGACAACGGTAGCTGGAACGCTACAGAAACGTCGTAATAAAAAATAAAAAACATTATTGTGGTTTGATTCCCAGAAGAATAAGAAAAAATATAGTTTTATATTTTGTAGAGCATTTACTAATGCAAATTTTGCAGACAGGATATGTTTTGTTTCATAACTGTATATATCGGACACTCAAACAAAATATGAAAAATAGTTTCTTTCTCGTCCAGGTTACAAACAGTACATGTTAAAGTAGGATCTATACTTTAGGTTATGCCGTTTAATGTGTACTTCATATTAAATTGATTAACCGTACGGAGTTGAGCCAAAGTACGAGTGATCTGAATTGGAGACTTCAACAGTAAATAATTGCTTGGTTCACGTGTTGTGGTGAAAGCATTTTATAGAGCCATGAAAGGGTACGCTGACGATGTAGCAATATCGGAGTGGTGCAGGAAGGTATAATATTTGGAAAACAATAGTTTTCTTTGTGATGTTAGATGATCATAAGTTGATTGATTCTATAACTGCAGTGATTCAACGTCAACAAAAAATTGTTTGATTTGGGATGCCCAATTATACTTTGTGGTAGTGGAATTCATAATACGTAGTAGCTGTTGCTCAAAACAAAGTCTGGGATAGCGAAATTTTTCCATTTGAAGAATCTTCAGTAACCAATTTATTGTCATTTTAAAAACATTGTACGACAACTTAACTCTTCCTGTTTCTATCCGGAGTATTAACCGCTACTAAAAGGATTCGTTTTAGGAAATGTATTTGCACCCTTTCTAGTGCATCCCAATAACGAGGACCCCAAACAGTGACACTGTTAAACATAACGCTTAACGCTAGAGATTCAAATAGTTTGATTCTAGGGTACCACATGTCAATTTTTGCCTTACACATCACAGGAATGAGAGCGCCAACGGCTTGTTTACCTTTTTTTACAGCAGTTGACATTTCACTGAATAAGCCAGAGGAAGATTACGTTACACCTAAATATGTATAATGTATTACTCAATTCTATGATCTCGTTCTTAAAATAAAATTTGTAGTTCGGTTTCTGGAATCCACCTTTAGAAAACCTAACAATTTTTGTTTTTTCAAGATTAACAGTTAAACGATTGGTGTCAGTATATTTTTCCAAAATTTTCAGTTTCCTTGCAACATCAATTTCACAATGAGCCAGGATAACGAGATCATCAGCATACAGGAGTGGTAGAACATCAATTTTATTATCGATATTCACACCTCAAACCTCTTTACTAGGCAAGCGCCAATTCATTCAACTCTGCTCCTCTATTTCGGACCATGCGATTCGGAGCATATGATTTTTATGATATCAATTATATCGGATCACGGGCCAAGAATATAACGACGATTGCCTCATCTGATCATTCGCCATAAATCTATGCCGCTCATTGTTCAAGAATAGACGTCCAGAAATGTTCACGCATACGACTGCAACTTCAAGTAAGATCTTCTTACGTCAAACGGAGTCTACACTACAAATCTAGCCAGCTGTTTAAATTGGTTTGCGTAGACGGTCATATTATGTCGCGTGATCTTGATTGCCTAATATCCAATTGAAATAAGCGAGTATATAAGGCAACGAACCAGACAGAATGAAGAGATCAAAAGATCAATAATGAAAATAATAATAACTGAAGTCGATAGATATACAACAAAAAGAAAAGTGACGATGTCTTCACAATACTCACATGCTTGCATTGGATTTATTCCGATATACGCGATATAAGAATTTAATAGCAATTAGGAGGAATAGAACTTCATTTACATTTATCATTCGGAGTATCATCTAACTCACGTGCATCCGCGCCAGCTATATATTCTTAACATTCCAACAAATTATAATTTCAATTTTTTCTCAAAGGAATTAAAGTGTCGTAAATTTTAAGTTTTCTCCACCGATGATTTGTTATAAAATGGTTATTAGCATCCGAGCAGAATATACTCTTACTATAAATGCAACGATATTTATTACGTAAGTTGAAACGAGATCTATAATTAATCCATATGATATAATGAAATTATTGTGTTTTAAACATCTTACGAATGACTATTTATTAAATTGTTATGTAGAGCAAACATCAGATACGAATTGCGATCAATTTTTTCTCTAAAATAAAAAATTCAAGGTACTTTTAACTTTTTCCTGGTCCTCAGCCTTTTGGGCTTTTTTGTTGTTGGGTTTACTTTCACGACACTCATTCCCCGACTCTAGATATTCTCTTGATGCATTATTCGGGGAATCCTGTTGTCCAGTTTTTTGTTCAATATATTCGTTAATCAAACAGTGGCAGCCAAATCATTCACATGTCAACATGGTGGATTCTGTTAAGCAACCTAATCAATACCCGAATACCATACCTATTTGAACAAGAGCACCTAATTTCTACACTCAATTGCGAACTTGCCTGAATTTCATTATTGTTAGACGATTACGGAACGTTAAATTGACGGTATGTGAACCCGACGTCTGTTGAAAGCTGGTACGACCTTGAGGACCATGCCTAGTGCGACGACATGTCATTCTCGAAGTCATAGTTTCCTAAAACCATCCTAACATGAATATGGATCACCTTTTTGAAATAGTATTCATTCAATTGATGTAATTTTTTCACAAAAAGTGAAAAAAATATTTGAGCTACTACTACTACTACAGAATGTGCAGGCGAGCCTTGACCTAGCCAAACTAAAATCACGGTTCCGGCACTGAGGCCACTGGCGGGCCCATTGTGCCATTCATGCTACCTAGTCATCCATGAAGCCGAGCCCTTCAATAAAGGCCACAACCTTTTTCAGTGGATGCCTGCTTGTGTCCCCAGGAGCCATGACAGTGACTCCGAAGATTCGCCTGCGTAATACAGCCCAGTGTGGACACTCTCCCAAACTACTACTCCCAAACGTTCGCCCGTAGGTCAAATAATAGAAACACAAAGCTTTTCGCGTGTTGTCATGACCAAAACTGTAGCATGCAGTTCCAAACGTTCTTAGAACGTCGACTTGTTCTAGATTGGTCCAAAGACACCAAAAAGGTGAAAAGTTATTGGCCAGATTGAATTCCAGCGTTAGACTCAGCCATGAATTGACGTGGTGCTGCTTAGGAGGTATATATTTGGCCACTCCTGCCCCTCCAGCACATTAGGTATGCATGTTCATAGAGCAATCATAAACGGTTCGAAGCTGGACTACCGATGCGGGGTGGATAAAAAAGCTCACAGAGAGGCTCTGTGCATGAGTCGTCCAGTTTTCAACCGTTTGTGATATCTCTACGATCAAAGCAAGTGTCTGCAGAAAAGTTTTCCTTTTTACAGCCCCATTTTGTGTAGGTGTCCTCCAACGAGGTTGAATAAAAAGGAGAGAAGAAGTTAAGCGTGGTAGTGATTTAACCAACACATTAGTGACATTAGTCATCAATTCTTGTTTCAACATATATATAAAATGGCTAGACACCCCTTGTGGGGTTACGCCGCATGAATGCTTTCTAGATCCGCTTTCTGGGGTGGATCAATCCTCTTGATTTCATTATTTTCTCGCTTATTTTTTTCCATAGTCTCCTATCCCTCGTTTTTTCTTTCCATCTGACGATTCCTATCCTTCTCAAATCCTCCTCCACCTCCTTCAGCCACTTAGATCAGAGTCTTCCTTGCCTTCTCCTACCACCTGGTTCCCACTATAGCATTGAGCAAGCGACTGCTCGCTCACCTCTCCATACATGTCCGAGCTATTTTATTCTTTGTCTCTTTATTCTGTTTACTATATCTTCCCCGTTTATTTCTCTCAGTATTTCATGATTCATACGTTGCCTGTACTCATTGTCGTCGGTTTTTATTGGCCCTAGAATAATTGTTCTCATTATTTTTCGTTCTAATATCCTCAACTCCTCTTCATCTCTTTTTGTCATTGTTATCGTTTCTGCTCCATACATTATCACAGGTCTTATTATTGTGTTATAAATGTTAAATTTAGTGTATCTTGTCAATAGATTGCTTTTCAATAGTTTCTTGTTGGCATAGTATACCCTATTAGCAGCCATTATTTTTTCGTCTATCTCTGATCTTCGTTCCCCCTTAATGCTGATCGTGACTCCCAGATATTTGAATTTTTCCACTTCCTCAAATTTATATTCCCCTATTTTTATCATTTATTTTTCCCCTTCTTTTGTTAATTCTAGTAACATTTGTTTCATGATATTCCTTCTTTTCGTTACTATCACTATGTCGTCTGCATAGACGACTATTTGGCCCCCGCTCGTTCTCAAATTTTCCTTGTTCACATTTCTAAGAACATGCTCCAGAGCCAAATTGAATAGTGTTATTGATAGACCGTGACCCTGTCTTACGCCTCTATTAGATACAAAGCCCTCCGTTTCTCCTTAACCTGTAAGTATCTTCACTTTTAACTCCTTCATAGTCATTGCAATTAATCTTCTCAACTTATTTTCCATCCCCTGTTCCTTCAGTCATCTCATCAGTTCACTTCGTGTTACTGAATCAAATGCTTGTTGGAAATCTATAAATAGCATTTCTATTTCCATTTTGTATTCATGGGTCTTTTCCATTATCTGCTTGATAGTATGAATAGCGTCAATTGTAGACTTTCCTTGTGTGAAACCGTATCGGTATTGACTTATTATGGCTCTCGCTTTTCCAGCTAAGCGACTTTGAATTATTGCTGACATTATTTTGTATGCTACATTTAAGAGAGTTATACCCCTAAAGTTTTTGCACTCCTGCTGATCGCCTTTTTTGTGTATTGTGACTATTTGCCCGACTTCCCATTCTTCGGGCATTCTCTCTTCTCTCCATATTTTCTTTATTAGCTGGTATAATATTTCGTGCAGCTCCCCTCCTCCATACTTAATCAATTCCATGTTTATTTCGTCTTTTCCCGGTGCTTTCCCATTCTTACTTATTTTAATAACTTCTATTATTTAATTTTTTGTTGGTTCCTGTGTTACATTTTCTTTTTTTGCCTCTTCGCTTTCTTCCTCTGTTGTATTATCTGAAACTTCTTCAGTTAGTAGTTGTGTTTCAACATAGATAACCTTTATATACTGAAATGTGTCAAATTGAAAAGCCATGTTGAAAAATAGTGGTTTTCAGTATTAGGAAGGTATAGGTATAAGTATAAATTTAAGTTGAGTTGTACAATAGTGTTATAACATTTTTGAATGTAGCAAAATCTGGTATCCATTCTCTAACAACAAAAAGTACCATCTTAAAAAGATGCATATGAGAGGTGAATAATTTAATGTACGCCTCTGGTTTGTCTACGGAAGTCGGCCATATTGAGAAGCCACTTTGGTCGATGATTCTTTAGGCTGTTATGCTCTCTCCTCTCTTTACCTCGTTGGTGTTCTCTCAACCGACTGTGTATTTGTCATTAATTTTGAATTCCATGGATATTTGACGTTCTTTTCACTTTCTGAAATCTGTACCTGGGTTATGAAACGTCTAAAAGCTTTGTAACTATTTTGGGTTAACAAGAGAAACGACAAGCAAAGCTTCGTGTCAATGTGCTATAATTTAAATATTGGGTTAATAAACTTCCTAGCAATGTGCAATCCATATTTGTTAATTGATTTGCGATCAAACCAAGTAGGTATGCAGATTTTTATCATTGAAGAAAAACGGTATTCGAATGACACCAAAAAGAAGTCATGATGTTTATCCATTATTCATACTATAGATTTACTTAATTAAAATTATAAATAAATGACTTTGCCTCACGCGAATATTGAGATTTCATGCAAATATTCACTATTTTTCAGCAATTCTCACTTCTTTCAATTAATTTAGATTAACATCCACTTCTTATAGCAGAATATTGAAATAAATATTGGATAAAGTTGCACGATGAAGTTATTAAATACAAATTTAAGTAAATAGTTTGATTAATATTGATGTAGAATTGTGTTAATTCAGTCAACATATGCAAGTTTTTATTAAAATATGTTATATTTTTTGGAATGTGTAATAAATTTATATAGAAAAACATGAAATGCACTTAAATCCAAGTTACTATAATAAGAAACTAGTTTCGTTTGTAAATTTATTCACTTGTTATCATAATCATTGATGAAAACTATGCTATAGTTACGTAATTATGTAATTTCTTGAGAATATATACAGTACATACTAGTTGGAAGTGTCACTTCCGTATTTTTTCAAAAGTTACATTGGGACTGGTCAAACTTGTGAGTACTAAAGATTAAATTACAAGAGGGTCAACCTAGAAGATCTTTGTGTGTACCTCACATTTACATTTTAGTCCAAAATGCATAGGTTTTCTTTTTTGTAGCTAGATCTGCAACCATATCATGCTCTAAGTATTTAAGACTTCAGCTGTCAACTTCCTTGCAATTGCAAATCCAACCAGCTGCTTGAAAAATTGTTCGCACTTCCAGACTGCTTAA